>PISX010024208.1:0-28307 GCA_004024625.1 Mellivora capensis | reverse complement strand
TATATATATATATATATATATATATATATATATATATATATATATATATCTCACATCGTCTTTACCCATTCATCTGTTGATGGACATCTAGGTTCTTTCCATAGTTTAGCTATTGTGGACATTGCTGCTATAAACATTCGGGTGCACGTGCCCCTTCGGATCACTACGTTTGTATCTTTAGGGTAAATACCCAGTAGTGCAATTGCTGGGTTGTAAGGTAGCTCTATTTTCAACTTTTTGAGGAACCTCCATGCTGTTTTCCAGAGTGGTTGCACCAGCTTGCATTCCCACCAACAGTGTGGGAGGGTTCCCCTTTCTCCGCATCCTTATCAGCATCTGTCATTTCCTGACTTGTTAATTTTAGCCATTATGACTGGTGTGAGGTGGTATCTCATTGTGGTTTTGATTTGTATGTCCCTGATGCCAGGTGATGTTGAGTACTTTTTCATGTGTCTGTTGGCCATCTGGATATCTTCTTTGAAGAAATGTCTGTTCATGTCCTCTGCCCATTTCTTGATTGGATTATTTGTTCTTTGGGTGTTGAGTTTGCTAAGCTCTTTATAGATTTTGGATACTAGCCCTTTATCTGATATGTTCTTTGCAAATATCTTCTCCCATTCTGTCAGTTGTCTTTTGACAACCTATTTATTTTTAAAAGTCATCCTCTACAATTATTTAAACTTACATTAAACACATTTAGATGTTAAGTTTAAAATGTGGAAAGAGTATCCATGGTGTTCCAAGATTATTTTAGGGAATAGGTGAGCCAAAGCAGTGGGGGAGCACCTTCGTCGGTAGTATTGGGTCTCCGTGTGAGCTGGGCCCATCCCTGCAGGCATGGTGAGGGATGGGGGAAAGGTCAGCTTGAGGGGAAGCTGCTCTAGCCCAGAGGGGTGCTGTGATTTCTTTGTGATGCGTGGTGTGCCTCCTGGGCACTGGGGCAGTGTCTGGTCACCCAGCAACTCAATCAAGGCTGAACACAGCAGACCTGGGGTGGGACACCCCAGGTTCTTACCAGGATCACAGTCACCAGGGTTATAGAGGTTCTGGCAAGTTCTATCAAGGCCGGGCTAGCCCGAATCATAATTTAAAATAAAAGAAACAGGTGCGCCTGGGTGGCTCATTTGGTTAACTGTCTGAATCTTGATTTCAGCTCCAGTCATGATCTCAGGGTGATGAGATCGAGTCCCATGTGGAGTTCCATGCTCAGCCTGGAGTCTACTTGAGATGCTCTCTCCCTCTGCCCTTCCCCTCCCTGCTCACGCATGCACGCTCTCTAAATAAATAAATGAAATCTTTAAAAAAATATACAGGAAATGGGATGCCTGGGTGGCTCAGTTGGTCAAGCGGCTGCCTTCGGCTCAGGTCATGATCCCAGCATCCTGGGATCGAGTCCCATATCGGGCTCCTTGCTCGGCAGGGAGCCTGCTTCTCCCTCTGCCTCTGCCTCTGCCTGTGCTCGCGCTCTCTCTCTCTCTCTCTCTCTGACAAATAAACAAATAAAATCTTATAAAAAAAAATATACAGGAAACAAGTGAAAACTGTGCCCTCCCTTTTTCTTTGTAATGGAAATCCTAACATTGCCTGTCACCAGCACACCGCTGGAGGAGTCCCTGAACTCAAGGACCTGGCATCCTGGACCCGGCTCAGTCAGGAGTAACAGCTTGAGATAACCTGCTCCCAGTGGAGTAACAGAAAGAAAGCTACATATTTGAGCTCTCCCCCTACTCCTGCTCCAGGCTAGGATTCCATCCATAGATAAGCTTATCAGTCCAGAGAATCACTGACTGCTTCAAGAAAGACCCAGTCTCCCATTCACTGGGCTACTGGAAATATTTCACCGAAAGGCCAGAATTTGGGGAAAGAAGTGAGAAGGACCAAGATCCCATGAGAAGAAGCCAGCCATTTCACCCATCTACATATGGAGTGTACTGGGTGCCTGCTGTGTGCCAGGGGGAGCTGGGGGCCCAGTGTGTAGGTGCTGAGGCTTCCCGGGGCCGGCCCCAACCTCTCTGCCTCACACCTCTCCGCATCTCCTTGGCAATCTTAGCTTTCTTTGGATTTTAACTTTCACCCACATGCTGAGGGCTCCCAAATCTACATAGCCAGCCCCAAGCCAGACCCTGATCCCCCAAAAGGCCTGAGAGCACCACCAATAGCAGGCAAATGCAGACTGACTCAGACTACGCGTGGCAATACAGACGGAGAGAAGCTGGCAAGAGTAAAGGATACGAGAAAATAGAACCGAGGAGACCAGACATCGTGTCCAAGGGAGAGGAAGGTAGGGATCAAGGACAAGCCCTTTATTTCCGACTCGGCATCTGGTGTCTCGAGATGGTGTGACAGTTACTGAGGGCACTGCTCGCTTGATGTGCCTGTGGGACATGCAGATGGAAAGGGCTAGTGGGACATCTGGACTGGAAAGTTAGGTTCGGGAACCAAATGTGTAAACACGGTATTTGAAGTCAAGGGGGTGAATGAGATCCGTAGGGAGACAGAGAAGAGAGTCCACCCCAGAAGCTTGGGGACCATTCAACATTGAAAACAAGGGCCGCCAGGAAAAGAGGACTCCCCAGAAGCCATCCTGTCGAGAAGCGAAGGACAGAGAATGTTTCAAGGAGCAGGAATGGGAAATAACCAGCCCAAAGATGAGGATTGAAAATAGCCATTTCCATTATCGCCAAGGCAATTTACACTTTTTTTATTTTACTTTTGAAGATTTTATTTTTATTTGTTTATTTGAGAGGGAGACAGTGAGAGGGGAGAAGGTCAAAGGGAGAAGAGACTACCCGCTGAGCCCAGAGCCCAATGCAGGACTCTAACACAGGACCCCAGGATCATGAACTGAGTCGAAGGCATACTGAGCCACCCAGGCGCCACTAAGGACTGCTTTTCACATGGCTGGTGCCAACTGAGCTCTCTGCCACATTTTCACTCATGCCAGCTCTGGTTCCTCATGAAACTCAGTGATGTGGATAGATAATATTATTTTCTAACCAGGTCTGGACAATGTCAAACTTCTAGACTACCATTTATGTCTTTTCCCTCAAGATTTTGGGAACTTTTCCAACCTTTTTTATAATGTGGCACCATTTAAATGACAGGCCTCATATGTTTCTTAAAAGTTGCACAGATTCACACAACGTATAAAACCCTTGGGTCCTCATACCCTTTTAAGAAATAGATCTTCGGCAACATGTTCAGTTCTTTCTAAGGTTATTGTCCTAATCAATTTTTCAACCTCTTTTTTAAAACAACTTTGCGGGTGGCTGGGTGGCTTAGTTGGGTAAGACACTCCCTTTGGCTCAAGTCATGATCCTGGAGTCCGGGAATTGAGTCCCACATCAGGCTCCCTGCTAAGCAGGGAGTCTGCTTCTCCTGCTGACCTCTCTCCACCTCTCTCCTCATGCGCTGTCTCTCTCTCAAATAAATAAAATCTTAAAAAAAAAAAGAAGATTTTTAAAACAACTTTGCTAGTTCATATATTCATAGGATATACTGAAAGAATACTTTTACATTCAATGATACATAGTTTTGAGTTTATTAATATTTTAAGTAATACTGTCCTAGTTTTTCATCTTCTCATGGTTTGTGGGAAAAAATCCTTTTCAGGATTTATTTCTTACTCCTAATATTTTTTATTGGTATTTTCTCTTTATTTTTCTCTTTTTAAATTTTTGTTTATTTATTTATTTATTTAAATTTATTTTTATTTTATTTATTTATTTTTAAAGATTTTATTTATTCACTTGACAGAGATCACAAGTAGGCAGAGAGGCAGGCAGAGAGAGAGGAAGGGAAGCAGGCTCCCTGCTAAGCAGAGAGCCCAATGTGGGGCTCAATCCCAGCACCCTGGGATCACAACCTGAGCCGAAGGCAGAGGTCTTAACCCACTGAGCCACCCTGGCGCCGCTCTTTATTTTTATCTTGGTCAGATTTCTCTATTTGCTGTTTTTTTTCCCCCCCAAATAACCAGATCTTGATTTTATTTATATGTCAGCTTTTCTTTCATTTTCTCCATTAATTTCTGCTTTCCGCCTATTCATAATACCTTCCTAATTTATAATCTGTCACTCCAGTTATGTTAATGTAAATTTTACCAGTCTTAACGATGCACCAAGAACTAATTTTAAGAAGGCACAGAAAGATATATTGGTCAATACTAGAAGCCTTATAGATATTCATATGTCTATATAGCTCTAAGATTAATCTTTGGTTACATCTGGTTTGGTTTTTTGTGTGTGTGTGATAATGGCATACTTTTTTTTTATTGGTTGCATCTGGTTTTAAATATTCTAGGCCATACTGGAATTATTATAGCCATTATCTTATAGAGTTGTAGACCTCAGGGCTCCAAGTGTCCTTTTATCTGCAAGTTAAGTGTGGATCTAAAATTATTTAAAAGAGAATTCTGGTACTGTGAGCTGTTGCTGCCTTAGCTCACTTCTGCTGAGCTGGGATTGTGCTTTATGGAAGCACTGGTGATCACTAGGCTTCCCAGTTTTCACAGGTGCAGATGGATTTTTGTCTTTGTTCAGAAGGGGAATATGAAGTTGGCTCCTCAATCTCACTCGATTTGTTTGCCCATCTGCAGAATGGGTATAACAATAAGCTACTCACAGTAATCTTTTGAAGACTTTGAAGATAAGAAAAATAAAGCTCGAAATATTTACTAATTTGCCTAAAGCCACACAGTGAATACAAAGTTGGAAGGAGCTACATCTGGGGTCAAGAACGCTGCTTCCAGCTGCAAAGTCTTCACCTACACGTTTCCTCAATTTGACTCTTACCACACATTTTAAAATTTTCAACACAGGAATGAAGCTTATGATCAGTTTGCATTGAAGATATTACATATAGCATCTTAAATATAAAGAAATATGCTTCATTTGAAGGTCAAGTAGAAGCCAAATACAGCAGAGAGCTGCTAAGATTTTAAAAGTGTATGTGCAGGGGTGCATGGGTGGCTCAGTGGATTAAGCATCTGTGTTCAACTCAGGTCATGGTCTCAGGGTCTTGGAATGGAGCCCCGAGTCAGGCTCTCCACTCAGCAGGAGAGCTCCCTGCCTGCCTCTCTGCCTACTTGTGATCTCTGTCTGTCAAATAAATAAATAAAATCCTAAAAAAAAAAAAGTGTATATGCATTTGCCGGTTAGGAGTTTATTAATGATCTTAGCAAGAGTAGATTCAGTGCTGTGCTGAGGACAGAAGACAATGAAAAGATTGCAATGGTCATAAATGTTTTGATGTAATAAGTGCTTTTACATTATATAGCATCACAGCACGCCACATGCTCCTCAGAGTACAAGCTAAACCCTTCCGATGGCCTCCAAGGTCCTTCAAGACCCTGTGGTCTGCAACCTCCCCCCCACCCCGGCCACCTCCACCACTCCCACTCCTCTATCCTATCATCCTCCCTGCCCCTGCTCCAGGCAGCCTGGCTGCCATGCTGTCCCTTCATCACAGACACACCTTGCCCCTAAGACCTAATGTGCCTGCTCCTCAGACTGGTAGGACCCTCCCCAGATAGCCACCCACGACTTCTTCACCTTGGTGGTGAGGCCTGGCCTGACTCCCCTTGGGCAAATATAGTCTCCCAGACCTGGCTTGTTCTCCAGGGCACTTGCTTTCAGACATACTAAGCGTCTTTTATCATTGCATCTGTTCTCCAGTGACTGTCTCCCCGACTCTCTACCACTATATCCCTGTGTCCCACCCACCTGGAACACACCTGACACAGCACAGGTTCTCAAAAATGTTTGGCGAAAGAATGAATGAATGAATTAACACATGAGAAAGAGTGTACTGATTACTTGTTACTCACACTTAGAATTCACATCTGGGCTCTGCCGCTCACCAGCTGTATAACCTTTTTTATTTAACCTTCATTTCCTCAGGGCGCCTGGGTGGCTCAGTGGGTTAAAGCCTCTGCTTTCGGCTCAGGTCATGATCCCAGGGTCCTGGGATGGAGCCCCACATCGGGCTCTCTGCTCCGTGGAAGTCTGCTTCCTCCTCTCTCTCTGCCTGCCTCTTTCGCCTACTTGTGATCTCTGTCAAATAAATAAATAAAATCTTGAAAAAAAAAAAAAACAACCCTCCATTTCCTCACCTGTTGATGAAAAAAAAAGGTACCACCTCACAGGATTACTGTTTAGATTATAGAAGACAATTAAAGTACAGTGCTTAGCACCATGCTCAGAGCATACACAGTATTTGCTCAGGAAATGTTAGAGGCTATCTGTCATTTACCATTACTGTAATCATTGTTTTATTTAATTTCCACACTAATCCTAAAAGGTTGCTATTATCCCCATTTTATCTTATTTTTTATTATTTATTTATTTTTAAAGATTTTATTTATTTATGACAGAGAGAGAGAGCGAGAAAGAGAGCACAACCATGGGGAGCAGCAGGCAGAGGGAGAAGCAGGCCCCCGCTGAGCAGGAAGCCTGATATAGGACTCCATCCCAGGATGCTGGGATCAGGACCTGAGCCGAAAGCAGACCCTTAACGACTGAGCCACCTAGATGCCCCTATTTTATTTTTTTTAAAGACTTATTTATTTGCCAGAGAGCACATAAATGAGGGGAAGTGGGGCAAGGGGCAGAGAGAGATGAAGAAGGAGAAGGAGAGAAACAGACTCCCTGCTGAGTGCAAGAGCAGTGGGGCCCATGGTCATCTCATGACCCTGAGATCATGACCTAAGCCAAAATCAAGAGTTGGACATTTAACCCACTGAGCCACCCAGATGCTCCTTATCCCTACTTTAAAGATAAGGAGGGGCACTTGGTGGATTTCATTGGTAGAGTAAGCGACTCTTGACCTCGGGGTTGTGAGTTTGAGGCTCACATTGGGTAAAAATCACTTAAAAAAAAAATCCTAAAAATTTTTAAAAATAAAGATAAGGAAAGTGAGGGACGCCTGGGTGGCTCAGTTGGTTGGACGACTGCCTTCGGCTCAGGTCATGATCCCGGAGTCCCGGGATCGAGTCCCGCATCGGGCTCCCAGCTCCATGGGGAGTCTGCTTCTCCCTCTGACCTTCTCCTCGCTCATGCTCTCTCTCACTGTCTCTCTCTCAAATAAATAAATAAAACCTTAAAAAAAAAAAGAAAAGGAAAGTGAGCAAAAAGAGGTTAAATAACTTCTTCACCATCAGAGAAATCAGAGAAGCTAAGTCTCCCAGCTAGTCTGCTGAACACCTCTTTTCATGCTTCCTCGGTTCACCTGTTTCCTGCCTGACCCTGGAGTCCTTGGCCGCCAAACTCACTGGCTCTTCCTACAGTTTCCAGACTCATCTAATTCATCAGACAGCAGAGCTTCTCCAGTGGCTGCCCAAGGGATGCAGAAGTTAACTCCCCACGGCCAGAAGATTAAGTCCCTCTCCATTTTGCCTTCTGAAATATTTTATAGAACATATTATTGCTGTAAAGTCTTCCTAGAAGAGTGTCTGTGGATCAGACTGTGTGCCTTCACAAAGCAGGGATCTCGATACACACTACTTTTTATTTTCTTCCTTTCTTTTTTTAGGGGGGGTGGGCAGAGGGAGAAAGGAGAGAGAATCTCAAGCAGACTCCCCGCGGAGGGCTGAGCCCAGCCCTGAGATCATGACCTGAGCCAAAATCAAGAGTTCGAGTCAGACACAACTGACTGAGCCATCCAGGTGCTGCCCGCCCCCGCTTCTTTTCTTTCTTCCTCCTTCCCTTCCTCCCTCCCTTCCTCCTTTCTTCCTTTCTTTCTTTCTTAAGTAATCTCTATATCCAACATGGGGCTAGAACACATAACCCCGAGATCAAGAGTCACACACTTGGGTCGCCTGGGTGGCTCACTTGTTAAGCATCTGGCTTGGGCTCAGGTCATGATCCCAGGGTGATGGGGTTGAGCCCCGCATCAGGCTCCCTGATCCATGGGGAATCTGTTTCTCCCTCTCCCACTCCCCTTGCTTGTGTTCCCTCTCTCACTGTCTCTCTCTCTCTCTCTGTCAAATAAATAAAATCTTTTAAAAAAAATTAAAAAAAAAAAAGAGTCACACACCCTACCAGGCACCCCACCTTATAATTTCTTCCCATCCTTTCCTGTTTCATTTTCCTTCTCTCTTGTTGCCTGGAGTCCCACCTCCCAATAAAGGACCAGCACATAAACCTTGCCTCAGGCTACTTTCTAGGGAACCTAGGATAGATAATGGGCTAACATTCTAGACCCAAATCCAAAGCCCATGCTCTACCCATCATTCAACACCTACTTTATTGACCACCTATTGTATACCAGTGCTGCTTCTCACGACTCCCTAATGTAAGGTGTACAGGAAGTATGGTGGTAGAAACTGGTGACTTCTCTTTTCCCAGGGATAGAAAGGAGGCGAAGTGCTCTGTCCCAGAAGATGGGACTAGAAATGGAGTACGGAACTTGCGAGAGGTAAGGATTCAGAACAGCCACTGTGAGGAATAGGAGAGAGGCTGACTGACCCCTAGGTGTGATTGGGACCTTGATGTCCAGCTTCAGGGCTGATCTTTATTTCCAAATGGTTGGTTTATAGTTATCTAGTCAATGGAAAGAGAGACCACATTCACAAAACATTTATTACAACATATTGTTATAATTGTTCTATTTTATTATGTTGTTGTTAATTGCTTACTGTGCCTAATTTATAAATTAAACTTTATTATAGGTATGTATTCATTGGAAAAAACATAAAATATACAGGGTTTGGGGCGCCTGGGTGGCTCAGTTGGTTAAGCACCTGACTGCAGCTCAGGTCATGATCTCAGGGTCCTGGGATCAAGCCCTGCATTGGGTTCTGCACTCAGCAGGGAGTCTGCTTGTCCCTCTTTTCTTTCTGCCTACCCCCCAGCTCGTGCTCTCTCTCAAATAAAATAAAATCTTAAAAAAACTAAAAATAAATATAAATTAATTAATTAATTAATTAAAACAGTTTAAAAATCTCCAAACTAATTATCATACTTGGCAGTACTGTAAGGCTAATACTCTGCTTACAGAGCAATTATGACTGAGTGGGGGTAAGGAAGGGTGAGAAAAAGAGTAAAAACGTGGGCTTTGGGTGTCTGGGTGGCTCAGTTGTTTGAGTGACTGCCTTGGGCTCAGGTCATGATCCTGGAATCCTGGGATGGGTCCTGCATCAGGCTCCCTGTCAGCAGGGAGTCTGCTTTTCTCTCTGACCCTCTCCCTCTTATGTGCTCTCTCTCACTCTCAAGTAAATAAATAAAATCTTAAAAACACACATACACAAACACAAAAAGTGAACTTTGCTTCCAATATAGTGTATATTATGTTTAAAAATATCAGGGCAGGGGCTCCTGGCTGGCTCAGTCAGAAGAACAGGTGACTCTTGATCTCTCTCCTGGTTCTAAGTTCGGGCCCCACAGTGGGTGTAGAAACTACTAAATAAATAAATAAATAAATAGACAAAACATTTTTAAAAAGTATATATCAGGGCAGCTGTAAATAGTAGGGGAAAAGCTTTGCATGGAAAATAATAGAATAACTATCACTAACTTAAAGAGAATCTTGTCTAGAAAAATACCCTGAAACTTCACCAAAATTAACCCCTAGTAATAAATATAAAACAAAAATGTTATCTTGTTCCTGCCTTGATAATCGAGTAACCCAAATGGAAGACAGAAAATTCCAACTCTTTTGTTTTAAAACTTCAGCTACAGGGGTTCCTGGATGGTTCAGTGGGTTAAAGCCTCTGCCTTTGGCTCGAGTAATGATTCCAGCGTCCTGGGATCGAGCCCCGAATGGAGCCCCGCATCCTGGGATCGAGCCCCGAATGGAGCCCCGCATCCTGGGATCGAGCCCCGAATGGAGCCCCGCATCGGGCTCTTTGCTCGGTGGGGAGCCTGCTCCCCCCGCCCCCTGCCTGCCTCTCTGTCTATTTGTGATCTTGTCAAATAAATAAATAAAATTAAAAAAAAACCAAACTTCAGCTACAAGAACTCAGGAGAATATGAATAGCTTTTCCACTTACAGGATGCTCTTAGCGATGAGGTACTGTCCTCTTGTCTTCTACTTTGCATGCAGTACAATCTGAAATAAAAGATTTCACAATGAAAGCTTCCTAGACACCAACACGGAGCTGTGAGATTACGCTTCTCTTTATTGCTCTACAGGGACCTTGTCAAATAGACCACAAATGTGGGTGACACTATCTGAAAAGATGTAGTTATTCTTCCGTCTGAGGAATATGCAGTCTCCCTCCCTCCTGTTCCATTACTCAGTCTTTCACCTCGTTTGGACTGACCCAGAAATTAACTTCATTTTACAGCTCGTCACACCCAGCATATGCTCCGAGAAATGGATTCCTTTGTCCGGAGCCCAGTAAAATCTCTGTCTCCCCGGGGATTCTGCTCTAGCGTTTGTTCGAGGACAGTAATGGATGTCCTAACCAGTCCGCATTTTCTAAAGCAATGACAACTCAAGGTCATATCTTCAAAATGAGGCATGTTCAATATAATGACTGCAAAAAAGTGTACACATGCAGCACACAGACATTCCTAGTGATGCCCATCATGCATTTTGCTTCTTTTTCCAATATGACATTTAATGGGGATTCTTATTCTAAGAGGCATTTAAAAATCAACAAATCAATTTCTAGGAAGAAGCCTTTTGCATGAGTTAGAGCAAATGTTCACTCAGTTTCCAGTGTTTGCTCAGAGATGTGTACACAACCAGAAATATGTACCAGATGATTAATGAAAAAAATGGTCAAGACTACATGTTCTCTCAAATTCATGCCCCAAGCCAAAAAAAAAAAAAAAGATTTAGTTATGATCTCTACCAAACTATGTCAAAAGATAGATCAGCAACTCTCTATCTGAAATTCTTAGACAAAATATTTTCAATGATTTGGAGTTTCTTGTTCAGGAAGATAAATGCTCGGTAAGACTGAAGACCGAATACATTTCAGTAAAGAGGTTGTGACTTTACAAAGGAAAAAGAAAAAAGGAAAATGTCTACAACAAAAGGACATTTCCCCAAACAAATTTGGAATTTCAGGGAACGCACAAAAAGTGCTGCAGGACAAATCACAGAAAGTTATTCAAAGTCATATATAAAACCAAAATGCCTTTGGTATTTTTGTATTATTTTTGTATTTTATATTTTGGTATTTTTGACTCTTGCAGGCAAGTAGATTAGGCAGTGCTTTCTGAGTATGAAAACTCAGCTAAAAGAAACAGATCAATTAACAGCTCTTCTAATAACACAATGAAAATAAATACCCACTGACTGAATTGGAAGGAGGTAAGTGATTTTGCTTTATGTATAGCTTGAATAGATGTGAATAAAATTTTTTTACTCTGTTTACACACACCTTCCAAGCAATTTAATTACTCTAATCTAGACTTCACTCAATATCCATATTGCATATCATAAAATCATAAAAACCACCTGAATATGGATTTTTCATGTATAATTTTTACTTGAGACAACTCAAACCAGTATGGGATTCAAAACTAAAAATGATAACAAACATATAAAACTGAGCTTATCAAAATGAGTATGGCTCAGTATAGTTAAGCTGTTCTAGAATTACGGGTGCAGAAACTCCTGGTCCTCCTGAAAGACATCAGCCACCAGTGCACTGCCCAGCCTCTGAGACCCTCTCATTGCTCCTCCCTTGGCAGATGAAGGTTTTTAGTGAAATCCAGAACAGACCTAGCTGAACAGAAAGAAATAAAGAACAAAACTATATTGACAGGGGCATCGGGGTGGGTCAGTGAGTTAAAGCCTCTGCCTTCGGCTCAGGTCATGATCCCAGGGTCCTGGGATTGAGCCCCTTATCGGGCTCTCTGCTCAGCAGGGAGCCTGCTTCCTCCTCTCTTTCTCTGCCTGCCTCTCTGCCTACTTGTAATCTCTGCCTGTCAAATAAATAAATAAAAAATCTTAAAAAAAATAATAACATCAGACAAATCTGAAATCAAGGCTGAAAATCTTAAAGGGGACAAGAGGAATATTTTAAATTCATAACAGTTATGATCCACTAAAAATATAAAACAGCCAGGTAACTTTATGTACCTAATAGCAGATAGAAAATATATACAGGAAAACCTGATAGCAGAACAAAAAGCTTGTCAAAGTTCTGCTATTGACAAACCCAAAAGAAAGTGGGAGATATTAACCTATCACTCAAAAATCAACAGATCAAATTTATGCAAAAATGTAGATGGAAGGATTAAATAATACATTAAACAGGTACAGATTTTCTTACCCAAAAACAACAAATACACATCCGTTTCAAACATCCACTGAATACTTGCAAATATTAGCCGTATATTCATGAGGCCAGTAAAAAAGTTCAATGAATTCCTCAAATTAGAAATTACAGAAACCACATTCATTGGCTATAATGTACTAAAACTTTAAGTTAACCAAAAGGTATGACCCTTCTCTCTTTGGAATTTTAACCTTACTGTTCCAAAAAATTATTGGCTTAAGGAGGAAATCTCAAACTAGTCAGAAATCAAGAATGTGGCCAAAGCAATACTCAAAGGAATTATAGCCTTCAATGACTTTATTAAGAAAAGGTGTTCTGAATATCTTCTACTGGTCTTTCATATTCATTCTTCCCCTTCTACATACTGTTTGGACCTGGAGAAAATGACCCTATGGATCGCATCAAAGAGCTCCCTACCCTCTGGGGTCTTCAACACTGGCAGATGTCAGAGAAGGGCATAAGGTCGGGTGTCTACTCCCCCAGACTCCCACCCTGGGGTCACTGCAGCTCTTTCCCCTTAGTCTACAGAAGGTAGAGGTGATCACACCTTTATAAGTAGTTCCTTTATTCAACTTTCTTGAAGCAACCCTGTTTCCTGCTAGAATTTGCCTGATACAAGACTGGAAACAAATAGTGTCAACTCATGAAACTAGGAAGAAGAGACACACAATATACCTCTAAGAAAGCAGGAACAGTGATGGATAAAGATAGAAACAGGGGCGCCTGGGTGGCTCAGTCGGTTAAGCTTCAGCCTCTTGATTTTGGCTCTGGTCATGATCGCAGGGTGGTGGGATCCAGCCCTGCACCCGGCTCGCCTGGGCATGGAGCCTGCTTAACATTTGCTGTCTCCCTTTCTCTCTTCTCCTTCCCTCCTTTGCTTGCAGATGTGCGCATGCGCGCGTGCGCACAGTCTCTCTCTCCCACCGGCTCTCAAAAAAAAAAAAAGAAAGAAAGAAAAGACAGAGGAACGCCTGGGTGGCTCAGTCGGCTAAGCCACCGCCTTCTGCTCAGGTCGTGATCCTAGGGTCTGGGGATCGAGTCCTGCATCAGACTCCTTGCTCAGTGGGGAGTCTGCTGCTCTCTCTACCTCTGCCTGCCGCTCTGCCTGCTTGTGCGCGCTGCTCGCTCTCTCTCTGATACTGACAAATAAATAAATAAAATCTTAAAAAAAGAAAAAGATAAAAACAAAAATTGCTTATATAGGAAGCGTAAAAGCTACTAGAGTGGGGCCACCCAGGTGGCCCATTCAGTTAAGCTCTGCCTTTGGCTCAGGTCATGATCCCAGTGTCCTGGGCGGATCCCCGCAACTGCCTGCTGCTCTCCCTGCTTGCGCTCTTGCTTTCCCTCTAACAAATAAATAAATAAAATCTTAAAAAAAAAAAAAAAAAAAAAAAAGGTGGGGTGCCTGGGTGGCTCAGTGGGTTAAAGCCTCTGCCTTTGGCTCAGGTCATGATCCCAGGGTCCTAGGATTGAGCCCCAAATAGGGCTCTCTGATCAGTGGGGATTCCGATTCCCCCTCTCACTGTCTCTGCCTGCCTCTCTGCCTACTTGTGACCAAAGAAATAAAATCTTAAAAAAAAAAGGGGGGGGGCTACTAGAGTTGATCAACAAAACAAATGACCAACAAAAGAGAAAACTTTGTGTGATATTGAAAAAAAAAAAAAAAAGAGGACAAGAGAATGAGAATGAGGGAGAAAAAGGAATAATATTAGGAACAGAAAACAGACATAATCCAGATACCAAGGAGGTTTTTAAATTATGAGAATGGTTTATGCAACATTATATCAATACATTTAAGGATGAAGTAGGCCCCAGACTTTTAAAAATGCTTATCCAAAACAAAATAATAACCTAAACACAACTGTAAAATTTATGTAGAAAAAAGAAATGAGTAATAAAAGTTATCCACTCGTTCTGGTATGTTCTACAGTTACATAGGATGTTATCAGTGCGGGAAATGGGATGTAAGTACACGGGAACTCTCTGTAGTATTTTTTGCAACTTCCTTTTAGGCTTAAAATATTTCAAATGAAAACTTTGGAGACTCACGCAGTTTTACAAAGTTATAGCATGTCCTCACTCTAGCTCTCTAGGCTGTGATATCTATTCTTCCAAATAAAGCTATAAGCAGTAGCTATCCCCAAATTTCTATATAACATGTATATATTGCCATTTCTTTTCATTCCCTCTGTCTACCCTCACAATATGCTCGGAGTTATACATATTATTCCTTATCACTATGGATGTAAATATTATTCCCAACAGAGCCAAATTATGTACTGGTTACAGTGTACTTTTCCTTTTTTGTGTCTTTTTTTTTTTTTTTTAATCCCCCAAGTTAATAGCCGTCTGCCTTTTTTGGTTGTGTGCTTGCTTGGTTTCTGTGGGGTTTTCTCACTCTCTTCCCCAGCCCTTTGGAGATGTCTCTCCTGGTGGCCTCCAACTTTTTCTGTTTGGGACTGCTCTGTGACATGGCATACTGTGACTTCTTTTGCCATTATCCTGGGATATAACACATCTGTGTTGTGCCCTCTGTTTCCTGGATCATATGACTTCTTGTTTGTTGGTTGTGGCCTTTTTTTTTTTTTTTTAATTTTTTTTTAAATTTATTTATTTGTCAGAGAGAGAGGGAGAGAGAGAGAGAGTGAGCACAGGCAGACAGAGTGGCAGGCAAAGGGAGAAGCAGGCTCCCCGAAGGAGCCTGATGTGGGACTCGATCCCAGGACACTGGGATCATGACCTGAGCCGAAGGCAGCCGCTTAACCAACTGAGCCACCCAGGCGTTCCGGTTGTGGCCTTTTTTTTAGTAGAACATCCTTCTGAGCTTTCTAGGAAAGGGTGCTTATGGGGTAAAGGGGAACCTGTCATTTCTATTTGGATTTGGGATATTCTGAATCAAACTTTTTAATTTTTTCTTCCCCATTTTCCTTTTTTTTTTTTTACCTCTTTGTTCTGCTTTCTAGGTAATTTCCTCAATTTCAGCTTCTGCTTTTCCAACTCTTCTGGTGTTTTGTTTTGTTTTGTTTTGTTTTTTAGTTTTTTGGGTTTTTTGCTAACATATTTTTAATTACTAAGAGGTTCTTGTCCTCTGGGTTCCTGCTTAGTGGCCCTGCTTTTGTTCCATGATTGCAAGATCGTCTAGTATGTCTCTCTACTAGAGGTCTGAGTTTTTTTTAATCTTCCGATATCTGTCTGATGTTCCCACTCCGCCTTCCCTGCCCACTGGCGTCTTCTGCCCCCGTAGAGATCCAGACGTGTATAATTCTGATCTCAGGCTGATTTCATGAGTGATCAGAGTTCCTTGGTAGGTAATCAGCTCACTTTAGGGGACAGGTTGAAACGGCGCCTCCTCCTAGTTCCCCGCCATCTTGTCTCCCCCTAGAGGTCTGAGTTTTTTAAGAAGTTTTCTCCTGCTCTATACATTGTTTCCTCCCAGTTCATTTTTTGTTTGTTTCTCTTTTTTTTTTTTTTTTTAAGGTTTTACTTATTTATTTGACAGACAGAGATCACAAGTAGGCAGAGAGGCAGGCAGGGGAAGCAGGCTCCCTGTCGAGCAGAGAGCCTGATGCGGGGCTCGCTCCCAGGACCCTGGGATCATGACTTGAGCCGAAGGCAGAGGCTTAACCCACTGAGCCACCCAGGTGCCCTGTTTGTTTGTTTCGTACTTTGATCTCTGTCTGGCATATTGAAGGCTTTTTCAATGTCATCAATCCTTGTTCAGGATGTAGATATACACTTTGGCATAAGGTGAGGACACAGGCTGGGATAAGATCTGAGGATCTAACCAGTCCTTGTAAAACCTTCAACCAATTTTCTTAACTTCATCCCCACCCACACTCCCCCTGGCAGAAGAACTGGTTGTCTCATTTCCTGAACCTTCCTGGGATCCGTGGAGGGCTCCTCTTGGTTCTTGTCAGTCTTGGGAATCAGCTTTCTCAGGTAGGCTTCGGCTAACACTTGACCATCTGCTTTCCAGCTTCCAAAATTTTGTCGGAATATTTCATCCTCTGTTATTTCTTTTCCCTTTGTCCTTATACTTTTTCTGCCCCCTTTTTTAAGCCTTTTTTTTTTTTTTAAGATTTTATTTGTTTATTTGACAGAGAGAGAGATCACAAGTAGACAGAGAGGCAGGCAGAGAGGGGGAGAAGCAGGCTCCCCGCTGAGCAGAGAGCCCGATGTGGGACTCGATCCCAGGACCCTGAGATCACGCCCTGAGCCGAAGGCAGAGGCTCAACCCACTGAGCCTCCCAGGCGCCCTTTTTAGCCTTTTAGTATCCGTTCAGTAGAGTTCTATGAGGGAGTGGATATAAGCATCTGGGTTCAAACTGCCATGTTTCCTCTGAACTTTCCAAACGAAGCAAGCAAAATAAAGTCGACACTTTTTTCCTAATTTACATTTTTGTGCAAGCTTACATTTTGCGCAATCTTACCATCTTTATCACACTTGCTCCCAGAAATACAACAACGAGGACAAAATAAACCTTTAGATTTTTCAAACTGCTTGACTTCTTTTATGATTTCCCACAGCTTGAGTCAATCTTTCTAGTATGACAGTCTAATGAGACTTCATCCCTCTTCTTGAATGTGGTCCCTCCATTTCTCTGAAATTCTGTTCACAAGGTTCGCCTTCCATAAAGCTTTCCCTTCATTCCGATTTCATTGTGTTCAACCCTTCTGGTTCACTGTAGCTCAGTAGGGGTACACCTGGTGCATATTTCACGTTCATGCTTACTTTTTTTTTTAATTTTTTTTATTTGACAGAGAGATCACAAGTAGGCAGAGAGGCAGGCAGATAGAGAGGGGGAAGCAGGCTCCCCGCTGAGCAGAGAGCCCGATGTGGGGCCCGATTCCACTTTTAAAAGATTAAAAAAAAAATCTTTTTTTAAGATTTTTTTTTTAAAAGATTTTATTTATTTATTTGACAGAGAGAGATCACAAGTGGGCAGAGAGGCAGGCAGAGAGAGAGGGAGAAGCAGGCTCCCTGCTTAGCAGACAGCCTGATGCGGGGCTTGATCCCAGGACCCTGAGATCATGACCTGAGCCGAAGGCAGAGGCCTAACCCACTGAGCCACCCAGGTGCCCCTTTTTTAAAGATTTTTTATTTATTTATTTGACAGGTAGAGATCACAAGTAGGCAGAGAAGCAGGCAGAGAGAGAGGGGAAGCAGGCTCCCCGCTGGGCAGAGAGCCCTATGTGGGGCTTGATCCCAGGACCCTGAGATCATGACCTGAGCCAAAGGCAGAGGCTTTAACCCACTGAGCCACCCAGGCGCCCCCTCATGCTTACTTTTACACCCGGAAGTAAACACTGTATACCTCTCATGATTCAAACCCCTCCACTTTCAGTGGACTGGAGACGATCAGAGACAGATAGGATGTGGAGACATAAGGATGTGGAATTTAGCTAGGGAAACGGTGACCCAGGTAGAGAAAATGATCCACACACAGGTCTCCATGCCCACCCTAGTCAGAGGACATTCCCATTAACTATGGTTCACGGGCAGGAAGCATGAGAGGCCACCTATCTTTGTATACCTGATTGCTGTTTTGCACCGAGCTTTAGCTCTTGCCCAAAGAGTTGTATACGGACAGGGGGGTTATATATTAAAAATATATGTTCAGTATATGAAAGTACATATCATATGGATATTCATCTATCAAGGAACAACTTAAGAAGTGTAAGAGGTAGGCTCTTCCATTCAAGAAGTATACATAGCAGTGAAGGGTATACAGAGCGTCAGCCTTCGGGAGAGTGAATAATGGAAACACTCACAAAATGTTAGGTGCGTGGTCTGCCCCAAGCTTGCACTCAAGGCTTCAGCCTTTCACTCCCTGACCAGCTCTCAAAACGAGAAGGTAAGGATGGAGGGAAAAGGCTGCCTGCCCTTTGAGGTCTTGCTTCAGCCCTGCCTCACCAAGAAGCTCTTTCTGAGGTTCGGGACACGTGCCACCAAGAAAAGATCACCAAGAGACACCAGTTCGCCTCATTTTGGAGCCCAGATATACAGCCCCAAGTTAGACCCTGTCCTCAATTGCCAGGTCTCTAGGAGCAACCTGGGCGGCTTCGAAAAGTCAGACGAGAGCCCGCCCGGCCTCCCGGTTTAGGGCGGTGAGCTGGGTGGGCCGGAGTTCAGCCTGGGGCGGGTCTAGGAGGAGCTCCAGCCCCAGGCTTCTCCTGGGGCTGGCGGGGGCTTGGGAGGGAGGGCGCGAGTCCTTGCCTCAGTTCTCTCCCTCCGCAGGGCTGTCTCTATCGCTGCGCTCTTCCGCGCCCACTCTAGCTCGAGGCCAGACTTGGTGGTGGCGGGGCTTACCACTCACCTGGGCGTGGGGGCTCCGGCAGCCGAGGGTGGAAGGGAGGAGGAGGTCCGAAGGTGCAGGATTAGGGAGGGAGAGGAAAAAGGGGGAAGGGGAAGACTGTGGAGTCCCATGGACAGCGGCTCAGAGGAGGGTCGCCAGTCGTCCTGGCCATTGTCCCGGACAAACTCCCCCGCCACGCCCACGCACGGGGGTGGGGGAGGGATGTGCCGGGCCCTGGATGTCACCTGGGAGGGACATCCATCCACAAACTGGATCTGGACCCTGTGTGTGCCTCTATCCCCTCCAGCACTCCCACCCCCAATCCCAAAGAGGACCCTGTAGGCGGGGGCAGTCCTCCCGACCTGGGAAACCTCTGGCAGTCCCGACGAAATCAGAGCCCGGCTTTCTCCGAGAAAGCTCTGAATAATAATTAAGGGGGGAGGGGAGAAAGCCAGAGGGTAGGTCAGGAAGAAATAACAATAGCCACTGTGGAGGGCTCGGCAGCAGCATTAGTCTTTCCGAGGTGCTGTCAGCTATCAGCACACCTGGGCCCACCTTAAATCTTCCCCTTCCTTCCCTCTGTTTGGTCCCATTAGTTTGCGTCTAGAAATCGATTCGAATGAGGAACACTCCGGGATGCAGGCAAATATTTATCTACACAGATGTTTAGCACAGCTCCTGTAATATTGAAAAATTGGAAGCTACCTAAACAGCTAACAGCACGCCATTGATTCTAAATCATAGGACATCCTTCTAGTGGGATTTAATGCGCACGTTTAAAGTCGTTTTATGGAAGAATACTTACTGATAAACAGAAAACGTTCACTACGTAGTAAGGGGGGGACAGTTTACAAAACCATGTCTGTTTAATAAAGAATAGACAAATAGACATAATTCGAGTGGGCAGAGACTAGAAGATAATGATCTCTAGGTGGCTGGATGTCAAGCATCAACTTTCCCTAAGGGCAAGAAGGAAAAGAGTTATTTTAGAATTCTCGACTCTGCTCCTCCGGGAATCCTCTCTCCGTCTTGCCTCCTCGCGCTGTCCGTGGGGGAGACTCGCTCGCGTACCCTCCGCGTCCCCCCTCACCCCTGCCCCGGGCCCGCCACGTGCGGGGAACCCATGCTTCCAGGGTGCGCTACAAGCCGGGGCCGAGAGAGCGAGGCGTGGGGGCCAGCGGGACCCCCGCCTTCTGCTGGGGGGCGGGGTGGGCCGCGGGCCGGGGTCGTGGCGTCTCCACACTTCTCGCCCCGAGTGTTGATTTCGGGAATCGATCGGAAATTACAAGGCCAATTAAGTGCTCTCCGATTTAGAGTTCTGGTCAGGCCCGAGAGGCTTGAAACAGCCCCTCAGTCCCTTGAAGGTCTCCGCCGCTGCGGTGACCTTTGGCCTCCCCTCACCCCGAAATCTGCCGAGGGCAATCACTGTAGGAGGGAGGAGGCAGCGCCGCGCCTCCCCCCGCGGCCCTCACCCCCACCCCTCATGCTGGCGGGAAGGGAAGGTCTTAGCGACTCAGAACACTCACCAGACCCACGCCCACTCGAGACCATAGAGCACCGAGGGGGTTGAATCCGGGGCGGTCGCTGGGCCCCCGGGGACGCAGCCAGGAGAGGGTGTCCCGGCCATCTGCTGGCCCCGAGGCAACTGCTTGCGGGTCCCTAGGAGCTGTGACTGTATTCTTCACAACCTGCCCTGTTACCCACCCCATCCCCCAACATGCTGGACGCCCTATTCTGTTCTTTTCTCTTTCTGCCTCAACTCCCTTGTTGGAGGCTGCTAGCTATTTCTAGAGTTTTCCAATTCAAATGCTTATTAGCTTTGCACCCCAATGGAGCCTTTCCAAATGGGACCAAGAAAGAGGAAGTCCTGACAATGGCAGATGTTAACCGAGGTGGTGGCTACCTTGCATATTTATTTGTTCACAGAAGCCTTAGCGATAATAATAGAGTCCCACCTCCTCATTTGACAGAAAAGCAAACTGAAGCCAGTGGAGGGACAGGCCAGTCCTGGATGGTGTGACCCCTTTCTTGCTTAGAGACAGTCTTGAAAGAATTCGAGATAGATCTGAGGAAGCTTGTTAGAAGGGTTTCTTACCTAATTTCCCTCCACCTAGGGACTAGTGCCTGGAAAATTGTCATTTTTATCTGTTTTAAATGAAGAGCTACAGGTACCAATCTCTGTATAGACATACACTGCTAGTGAGAGTTTGGACTCTCTTTGGCCTAGCATTATATTGTAAGCTTTTCCCAATGTCACACTGGTTTGTAGAAAGAATGTCAAACAGTCTTTGAAAAACTTCAAGAGCCACCCAGTACCCCATCCTATCGTCGTGCTACGTCTTACCTTGTTATCCATTTTTGTTACTAACAACGGTGCAGTGCGGACAAGAACGTGTTTGTTCACAAACCTCTGCACATCTGAGTCTGTAGAAAGGAATCCTTGAACTGGAGCTACCAGGTTACAGACTACAGACCTTCTCCAGGCTTTGGATGCACAGCATATAACTGCTTTCTAAAAGGATTGGGCTGTGGCACTTGGGTGGCTCAGTTGGCTAAGTGACTGCCTTCCACTCAGGTCATGATTCTGGAGTCCTGGGATCGAGTCCCACACCAGGCTCCTGGCTCTGTTAGGAGTCTGCTTCTCGCTCTGACCTCTCCTCTCATGCTCTTTCACTCTGTCTCTCTCTCTCTCTCTCAAATAAATAAAATCTTTAAAAAAAAATCTTTAAAATTATTTAAAAAAAAAGGATTGTGTCAGTTTTATATTGTTCTGGTACAATGAGTTGTCCCCACTTCCTTTGATTACTGGTGATGTTGAGAACTTACTGAGTGTATGAAAATAACAAGGTCTAGAAGCAGCTAGATGGTGGCCAT
Source organism: Mellivora capensis (assembly GCA_004024625.1). NCBI lineage: Eukaryota > Metazoa > Chordata > Mammalia > Carnivora > Mustelidae > Mellivora > Mellivora capensis. Next base: position 6,905 of record PISX010024208.1, on the reverse strand, counting down.
ATGGGATTTTCCATAGGCATTACAGAGTAATGCATTTTCTTTTTTTTTTTTCTTTCGAGAGAGAGAGAGAGAGAGAGAGAGGGCACAAGTGGGGACGGAAGGGGCAGAAGGAGAGGGGGAGAGAGAGAGAGAGACAGAGAAAATCTTAAGTAGGCTCCAAGCCTAATGCGGAGCCTGATCTCAGGACCCTGAGATCATGACCTGAGCTGAAATCAGCAGTCAGATGCTTCACCAACTGAGCCACCGAGGTGCGCCAGTGGGGTACCTTCTTTATTGCATCTTGAACCCACTGTACTTGGCATCTCTAGCACCTAGGACTTCGCATACTGTTGACTGAGTAAATGCGTTCCCACCCTGCCTCCCACGTCTCACCCCCAATCCCACTAGTCCTCCTGTGGATCTCAGGGCTGTCATCCCGGTCTGCTAGCACAAGGTATAATAAACTCATCACTGTACTGTCTTCCCTTCCTTGTCTTCACACATGCTGTGCTTTCCTGTTTGTTCTTTTGCTTGGTGTCCTTGTCTTCCCTCCCCGGGCTGTCAGATATCCTGGGTAGCTGCTGTCACTCTTATATAGGGATATTTTAGTTCCACAGTAATGACAATAAAGGGAAGGCCAAATCTTGTCTTTCTTTCATACACTTGTCCATTAATTTATTCATTCCACAAATATTTATTGAGCCACTTACTATATCCAGGGCAATATGCCTGCTGGAAATGTAGAAGGAAATCATTACAGATTTTAGTATCTAACATTTATTGAACATGTACTAAATGCCACACACTGTGTTAAGAACATGGTTTTACTTAACCTTATCATAGCTCATTTAGGTAAGTACTATTATTTCTCCCATTTTGCAGATAAGGGAACTAATGCCTACAGAAGTTAAAGGTCGGGGTGCCTGGGTGGCTCAGTGGGTTAAAGCCTCTGCCTTTGGCTCGGGTCATGATCCCAGGGTCCTGGGATCGAGCCCGCATCGGGCTCTCTGCTCAGCGGGGAGCCTGCTTCCTCCTCTCTCTCTCTGCCTGCCTCTTTGCCTACTTGTGATCTCTGTCTGTCAAATAAATAAATAAAATCTTTTAAAAAAATTAAAAAAAAAAAAAGAAGTTAAAGATCACACAGCAGGTTAAATTGTGGAGCCTAGACCCAAATCCAAGCAGGCAGCATTTAAAGCTAGATTCCAGAAGAGTGGGGAATGTTCCAGGTTGAAGGGGTATAATTAGTAAGGCCCTGGGGCAGGGAACAGTTTGGCTCATTGGCCAGAGCACAGAGTTCCAAGAGGAGTGTGTCTCAGAAGGAAACTGGAGGCCTTCTGGCTAGGGGGTGAAAGGTTTTTGTTTTTGTTTTCCCCCCTTTTCAAATATTTTATTTATTTATTTGAGAAAGAGAGAGAGTATGAGCAGAGCAGGGGGAGCTGTAGAGAGGGAGAAGAAGCAGGCTCCTGGCTGAGGAAGCCCAACAGGGGCAGTGCTTGGGGGCTCATCCCAGGACCCTGGGATTAGGACCTGAGCTGAAGTCAGACACCAACCTCTGCACCACCCAGACGCCCCAGGGTGAAAGGTTTTGAATTATGAATGTGAAGTTAATTAAAGGTGCTCAAGCAAAGAAATGATAACAGATATGTGATTTGAAAAGATGCCTCTGGCCTGGCCAGGAAGCAAATGATTGGAGGAGCGGCAAGAGTAGTTGTGATAGCTACCCTGTGGGCCCAGATTGAGACGTTGGGCCCTTGGTTTGGAAATGAATTGTATGAGCTGTATGTCAGCCGTGACAACCAGGTTCCTAGGATGGCAGGTGGCGGGACCATTCGTAAGACAGGGATGTCTGGTGGGCAGTCAGGTTTGTAGGAAAGATCTTAAGTTTGGTTTCAGATGTGTGGAAATCAGTTGCTTCCAAGGCACACGGAGATTCCAAGTAAGAAGTCAGATCAAGGGACGCCAGGGTGGCTCAGTTGGTTAAGCATCTGCCCTCAGTACAGGTCATGATCCCAGAGTCCTAGGATCAAGTCCTGCATGGGGCTCCCGGCTCAGCGGGGAGCCTGCTTCTCCCTCTGCCTGCCGCTCCCCCTGTTTGTGCTCTCTCTCACTCTCTGATAAATAAATAAATAAATAAATAAATAAAATCTTAAAAAAAAAATAGAAGCCAGGTAAGAAGGTAGGAATTATCAGGGTAGAGATGACCAGCGGAGCCAGCAAGGCCAAGGCAGGAGACCGGGATGACGGTGTACATAAAGTGAGAAGGCAATGCAGGATGGCGGCATTTACAGATGAAGTCAGGAAGGGACCCTGTAAGGGCTCCTGAGGAAACAGGAGTGGCCAGCACATCGGGAGGACTGATGACTTTCAGATGCAGACTTGCATCTCTCCAACACCAGGTGGACATTAGAATAGCCATGGGGACTGCCTGGAAGGCAGGAGTGGAAGTTAACTTGATCTCCTTCTGGGCTCACACACTATGAGGCTGCCTAGCAGTCCTCCCTCTGCCCCCGTGTGTTTCAGCAGGACAGGATTTTGAAGTGACTTTGAAGGCCTTTCTTTTTCATAGTCTCACCTAACAACAACAGAAAAGGGGGGTAATTTCATGAAAGAACACTTCTACCTCACTGTACACACTTTCATTACTCATAGTTCCATTCTGTGCACTATCAGCCACTAACAAATAAATACAATTGAACTTTTAAAAATATCTTTAGAACTGCACTAATAGAAATCACTCATCAGCAGCACCTGGGTGTCTCAGTCGGTTAAGCGTCTGCCTTCGACTCAGGTCACGATCTCAGAGTCCTGGGATGGAGTCCTGCAACAGGCTCCATGATCAGCGGGTCAGCTTACTCTTCTCTCGTTCTCTCTCAAATAAATAAATAAGATCTTTTAAAAAATAGTGACTCAAATTTTTTTTTAAAGATTTTATTTATTTGACAGAGAGAGAGATCACAAGGAGGCAGAGAGGCAGGCAGAGAGAGAGGGAAGCAGGCTCCCTGCTGAGCTGAGAGCCTGATGCAGAGCTTGATCCCAGGACCCTGAGACCATGACCTGAGCCCAAGGCAGAGGCTTAATTAACCCTCTGAGCCACCCAGGTGCCCCACAGTGAATTAAATTCTGAACCCTAACCTTTAGCAAACACCAATGTACAAGTCCCAATTTTTTCCCCCTATCCCTCAATGATCAGCCTCATTTAGGCCCTATTTTTAACCAACAAACTTGATTCTGTCCACAATCATACAAGACACACAGCTGCTGAGATGCTCCAGATTAGGGGCTTGGTAATTACTTCATGAGTGTGAGATGTTGGTGAGGTAGGGAAGAAGAGAATTGGAAGGTATTCTTGCCAAAGAGAGACCACAATTTGGTGGTAAAGATTTTCCTTATTTTTTAAAGATTTTCTTTAAAGATATTTGGTTAAATTATGGCACTATGCTTATTTCCCATGAAATCAGTGGAAAATAAATTTCTGTGAGCTCTGATCAAATAGGCACGCGAATATAAAATGCTCTACGGGAGACGAATAGTTTTACATAGAATGTATAGACCCGCGGATTTGTGTTTGAAATGAAAAAATCAACTTAGATCACTCTGCGTGATGGCTCTAGGCAGTGCACCCTGCATGAGAGCCAGTTTCAACATATTTGCTTTTTAGCAGTTTATCAAGCAATCATTAAGTGAGTTAACTCCACATCCAGGGAATGCTGATGGCAGCATTAGCCATAAATAAATAAGCTAATATGTACCATAGCTAAATGAATAGACTTTTCCTGGGTGTTTTATGGCCTGAAAAGAACGCAGCTTTTCATTAAAGGAATCATTTGAAAACGTGGAAACTGATACCGCCCCCGTTCAGCGCTCTCTGCCCATTGATAATGGGCTCTGTATTCGTTGTGGGGGTGGGAGACTGATGTCCATTTACTTTAGCAAAGATTGTTATTGAATGAAACCTTTAATGGGGGCGTTTATGATCCCACTCAGCTAAGAGCTTGGGGCTGCCTTAGAATAGTCTTTCCCTCCACCTTGACAGCTCTTAGACAATCAATACAGGTAATATGTCAGCTGGTGGTCAGCAGCCCTGGGAGTAGAAAGGTAGAGCTGAAATGGAAACTGACAGGTAGCCACTTAGAGAGGGGGTATGGGGTAAACACTGAAAGTGAAGCTTCTCTCGGGAGTGAGGGAGCCTCCGGCCCTCACATTACAGTTAATGCTGGGATCCCATAGGAAGCGATTAGGAACAAAGACTAGATAACAGGGGAGTAGCCATTCAGAGTTCAGGAAAGGCCTTCCATCTGGGTGGTACTTTTTTCTTTTGGGAGTGGACGGTACTTCTAGAACCCCAGAATTCAGATGGTTTGTCCATTTGTAGTATCTGTCAATGTCTCGGTTTCTTAAAAAAGCCTTTTTTTTTTTTTTTTTTAAAGATTTTATTTGTTCACTTGACAGAGAGAGAGCACAAGCAGGGGGAGCTGCAGGCAGAGGGAGAGGGAGAAGCCAGCTTCCCGCTGAGCAGGGAGCCAGATGCAGGGCTTCATCCCCGGACAATGGGATCACAAACTGAGCTGAAGGCAGACACTTAACTGCCTGAGCTACCGAGGCGCCCCCAAATTTTATTTTTTAAGTAATATCTATCCCCAATGTGGGGCTTGAACTCATAACCCTGACATCAAGAGAGGAAGGCGCCTTTTTAAAAAAAAAATTTTTTTAAATTGTGGTAAAAGAGGGGCACCTGGCTGGCTCGATTGGGAGAACATGCCACTTTCCATTTTTCACCCCCCCCCTTTTTAAAGAGTTTATTTATTTGACAGATAGAGATCACAAGTAGGCAGAGAGGCAGGCAGAGAGAGAGGAGGAAGCAGGCTCCCTGCTGAGCAGAGAGCCACATGCGATGTGGAGCTCAGTCCCAGGACTCTGGGATCATGAGGCAGAGGCTTTAACCCACTGAGCCACCCAGTGGCCCTGCCACTTCTCATTCCTACATGGCAGTTTTAAAAGCCTCCGAGACCCAGAAAGCCTTCCTGAGATACTTCGAAAAATAATGCCTGGTTTGGAGCATCCCTCCTGCCCTGCCCACCTGTGCCCCTCACCATTTACTCTTCAGAGTATATACTACAACAATGGCACAAAATGTTTTTAAGGATGATGGACATTTCCCAAACTTCTGGTAAGAACCATCTGGGTGTTCATAAAAACTTCAGATTCCTAGGTCCTCATCTCACCCGGGACTGGGAGTCAGTGTTTCGGATGAGGGTTCTGGGCACCGGGGTTTAATAGGCATCCCTATTAGGGATCTTGAGGCAAGTTAGAGAAACTCAGGCGTTAGCTTGATACAGACCCCTTCACTACCAACAAACTCCTTCTCTTCGGGAGTTAAAAACATCAAACTTGATAAATGAATGGCTGGTTGTATTTCTTTCAAAATATGGATTCTTGGTCTTTGTGATCTTTGTTATCTATTCTTGGAGTTTGTTATCAATTATTAGAAAGTTCGGGGCCAGGCACAGGATGAATAAGTGGACATCGATAGCCACAAACCCACCCATCTCGTTTTACATCTGAAAGTAGTCTTTAAGTCGGGCTGATAGAACCCACGGATGACCGACCTTGGTTGTGGGATTACCTTTCTCAGAATTCCCCTACTCTGCACTGAAGAGTTTCTGCAGTTAATATTATTCACATACAGACTCCCATTTTTTAGTGTCTCTTGACATTTTGTATTTGTTATTCAAGTGATACAGATTATGAACACCCATTTCTTTTCCTCTCTTCCTTTCTTTCTTTTTTTTTTTTTTTTTTTTTTGATAGAGAAAGAGAGAGAGCACAAGCAGGGAAAACAGCAGGCAGAGGGAGAAGCAGGCTCCCCACTGAGCAAGGAGCCTGGATGTGGTGCTGGATCCTAGGACCCTGGGATCATACCAGAGCCAAAGGCAGACGCTTAACTGACTGAGTCACCCAGGCGCCCCTGAATACCCATTTCTTCATTTGTATTTCTCTTCACTCAAATCCTGCCACTCCTTGGGAAAAAAAATTGCATGTAAATACCTTGGCAACTAGTGAACCAGGAGAGGACTTTGCAATTCATTTTCTTTCCTTTTTTAAAGTTTATTAATTTTTTTTTTGTAATGTCTAACACCTAACATGGGGGCAAGGGTCGCATGCTCTACTGACTGAACCAGCTAGTTGCCTCTGAGGCCTTTGCAAATTGTATCAAAAGTTCCTGGCAGCCATGCTCAAAGGTCTTCTTTCAAACTTCACTGGCAAGCTCCCAGAGCTGGGGACAGCCAAAAGGAGCTCTGGTTTTTGTATTTGTGCACTATCTTTAGCACTGGTCCTTCCAGGACCTTCAGCCTTCCCATCTGGCAAATGGAAAAGACCGGAATCCCATCTCAAGCTTGCTCTTGACTGCCCAGCCCTAGGCTTCTAGTCACCTGGGAAAATTTCAGGCCCTCCTGCTAAAGGGAATAAACTTGCCTTGGGCTTGTCCAGGGGTGTATTTGTAGCTGAGGGGGTTTGGTATTTAAGAATGGGAATGGCCAGGGACGCCTGGGTGGCTCAGTTGGTTAAGCAGCTGCCTTCGGCTCAGGTCATGATCCCAGTGTCCTGGGATCAAGTCCCACATCAGGCTCCTTGCTCGGCAGGGAGCCTGCTTCTCCCTCTGCCTGCCACTCTGTCTGCCTGTGCTCACTCACTCTCTCTCCCTCTCTCTGACAAATAAATAAATAAAATCTTTAAAAAAAAAAAAAAGAATGGGAATGGCCAGAAGACATGAACAGGTCTTTCTCAAAGAAGACATAAAAATGGCCAACAGACACATGAGAAAAATGCTCCACATCACTCGGCATCAGGGAAATACAAATCAAAGCAATGAGATACCACCTCACACCAGTCAGAATGACTAAAATTAACAAGTCAAGAAACAACAG
>PISX010024207.1:0-28335 GCA_004024625.1 Mellivora capensis | reverse complement strand
TTGGACCCCTTGCAGAATGACCTTGTAATGAAGCCCACTGCTTAGGGTAGTGAGCCCTGAACGCCTGCTACGTGCCAGGCTTCGGAGTAATAACCAAGCTAGGCCCAACCTGCCAGGCTCAGAGGACACCCAGCTAGTGGGGGCACAGCCCCGGGTGACAAGAGCCCTGTAGGAGGAGGCCGGGATTCTGGGTCTGAGTGATGATTCAGGGTGGGGTGTGGGCTGGGAAGCCTTCAAGGGGGAGCTGCCAGCAGAAGAAATACATGGAATTTTGTCTGAGGAAACGTGAAGCTGTTCCGGGTGGAGGAGGCCGTTTGGGCCAAGGCGTGCGGGCAGGAAGAGCCACAGATCGCTGTGTCACAGGGACCCCCCCCTACCCCAGGGGTCATCTCCACGTGCCGCAAGACTTCCAGCCATTGGCCCAAGCCATGGGCAGCCAGGGTGGGTGTGGCAGTCCCCGCCAGCCCGCTCGTCCTCCCTGCAGGGCCCAGCACAGGCTCTGGCAGGCAGGACTCCCGGGGTGGGGGTGGGGGTGTCTCTGGGGTGTTAACTGTACACAGTGCCAGTCCCTCAGGGAGGCCGGGGCCCTTCCTGGGCAGCATGGGCGGCTGGGGGCTGGATGCCCTCCTGCTACAAGGGGATCCGAGAGGCGTGCAGTGGCATCCCCTGCCTAGAGCACCTGGAGCCCTTGGGTCAGCACCTGCCGCTCCTGTAAGTGCTCAAGGCATGGTCATTGTCGTCATTGCTGTCATCGACCAGCATTCATCTACTGAGCCCCGACTCTGTGTGGGCCCTCTGCTGGGGTCTAGAAAGGATGAGGCCGTTGTTTCTGCTCCTGCGTCAGACGTTTGTGGTGCGTGCGTGTGTGTGTGTACACGCACCCCCCACCCCACTTCAGCATAATGAGCTGATTGTCCGAAGGGACCATATCCAGTGTTCAGAGAGGGCCCAGAGTGGGGAGGAACCTGCCGCAGCTTGGAGGAGTCAGGGAGGGCTTCCCAGAGGAGGCAGCACTCAGCTGGAAGCACCAAGGGAGTGATTCCCAGGTGCGGGAGGGAGAAGAAGGCATCCTAGGCAGAGGGCCGATTTGCGCTAGGCACCGTGGTCCTCTGTGACTGAAGCCGCTGCCTTCTGGGCACCCCTGGGGTGTCAGAAGAGCTAGCCCCATGCTCCGGCCATCTGGCTCGGTGCCCCCGCCAGCAGACATGCATGTGTGACTGTGAGGGAGGGAGAAGAGGCAGGGAAAGATGGTGGGGAATCTCCTGTCTACCTTCCCCTCAAAGGGAGACGTCTCCACATCAGGAGAGCCCCAACAGGGAGAAGGCCAAACGCTTGCAGGCCCCAGGACCCCCATCCTGTGGTGTTAGGGGTGACAGGATCCAGGGGTGGCTGCGCTGATGGCCGTCCTTCCTTTCCCCTCCAGGTGCCATCGCTCCCCTATGCTCCGGAGCCTGGAAGCACCTGCCGGCACAGAGAGTACTTCAACAAGAGGGCCCGGATGTGCTGCAGCATGTGTGCGCCGGGTGAGGGCGGCCTGGGGCCCTGGGGACGGGTGCCTTGCAGGGAGCGGGGTAGGGTCCTAGCTGACAGTTTGAGCTGAATTCCTTCTAGTGCCATGAGTTGGTCCCTTGCTGCCTCTTGCTTCAGGGCCTTGGCATATTCTGTTCCCTCTTCCTGGCCTAACTCCCAACTCCTTTCCCCAGGTGAACTCCTACTTTTCCTGTAGACCTCAGCTTAGATGCATCTTCCTCCAGGAAGCTTGCCCACACTGCCTGGTCGGATCTGGCCCCTCCCATAAGCTCCCACCGGCCCCCCGGCTTCCCCCATAGCAGCAACTCTTCAGCCAGCAGTCATGGCTGGGTTCCTCTTTTGTCACCTCCACGGTGTCCTCCCCTGGGACAGGGGCTGTGGACTTGTTCTCCACTCAATCCCCAGCGCCTGGCACATAGTGGGTGCTCAGTACATATCTGACCGAATCGAGGCGTGCTTACCCATTTCATAGATGGTGCGCCTGAGGCCTGACCCCAGCTGGGAGAGCTGAGTAGCTCAACTGCTGGTGTCATCCATCTACTCGTTCACTGATACCCGCATTCCTGTACCATTTATGAAGCACCGTCTAAGTGCCGGGCACTGTTCTAAGTGTTGGGAGTCCAGCAGAGAGCAGAGCCGACAAAATCCTCATGCTTGTGGCTTTTGCATCTAATAGAGGCACAGGCAGAGAAGCCAACGGAGGAAGTAGATGTGTGGTCCTATCCAAGAGTGAATGCTGTGAAAAAAACAGGGCAGGGTAAAGCCAATGGAGACAGACGGAGGAGGACATGCTTTTTGGTACAGGGTGGTCAGGGAGGGCCTTTCTGAAGAGCCAACGCTTGGGCAGAGACATGCAGGAGGTGAGGGAGTGGGTCATACAAATATGCAGGGAACAGCCTGCCAGGGAATAGCCTGCAAGGTTGGAGAAGCAGCAAGTGCAAAGGCCCTGAGGTGGGAGCCTGTTTGGGGAACTTGAGGAACAGTGAGGCCAGTGTGTGGCCCAGAGACAGTAAGTTAGCAGGGGCCACAGTAAGAGTTTAGATTCAGAAGCTAGGAAGCCATCGGAAGGCCCTTGAGCCATTAGCCTGAGGTGTGGGCAGGTGTATGTGTACCTGTCATTGCCCATGGCTAATTTAAGAGACCTCACAAGTGACTCCTTTTCCTGTTAACTGGCAGGGTTAAGGTAAGAAGTTACTGGATTAGCACAGCGGTGAATATGGCAGGATAGTGCTCAAGGCTCAAGAGAGAAACTCCTTAAAGCTTTGCTTTGGTGTTCTCCCATCTCCTGGCATGCCTTCTGTCCAGGCCCGCAACAGACCCATGACCTCATCGTCGATGGGAAACCAGGGACTGCGTTCCACTAGCCGTTGTAGTTCACACCCACAGGTGGAGAATTTTAGCCAACGATAAAGAAGAAAGGAGCTAGCAAACCAGTTCTCACTAAAGTGTGATTGATTAGCAATAGACAGTTCCAATGGTGGAATCCCAGGCATCTGGAAAGAGCAGAGGAAAAGGCATTTTATGAGCATCAGGGCTTTGGCCATGGAGGGACAGCTGGGGCCCGCAAGATGTGAGATGAGTCGGTGAAGGACTGGAATGCTTTCAAAGAGCCTCCCAACCCAGGCTTCAGGATGCTGGGGCTCGGGGCGGGGATGGTGGTGGATGAGCCACTGACCTCTAGCCCTTGCTTCCTCAGGCTTCCATGCGCGATCGTTCTGCACCAACACCTCAGATACCGTGTGTGCCCGCTGCGAGACCAGCACATACACCCAGCTCTGGAACTGGGTTCCCGAGTGCTTGAGCTGTGGCTCCCGCTGCAGCGCTGGTGAGTGGGCACAGAGAGCGGGCCGAGCCCTAGAACCTTCCCCTGGCCGCTGTGCAGCCCAGCCCCTCCGGCTGAACGCTGGCTAGGATTCCCCCAGGCCAGCTGTCTTCGTGCCCCAGAGCATGAGGTTGTAAGGGTACAGCCCTTCCCTGTTCACCAATGGCATTTTCTTTTTCTCTCTCTTTTTAAAGATTTATTTATTTGAGAGAGAGAGAGCAAGCAGGGGGGGAGAGACAGAGGGAGAGGGAGAAGCAGACTCCCTGCTGAGCAGGGAGCCCGATGCGGGGCTTGATCCCAGGACCCTGGGATCCTGGGATCTGAGCTGTAGGCAGACGCTTAACAGTCTGAGGCATCCAGGCACCCCCCACCCCCATGGCATTTTTGCCCTCTGTCTCACCCAATCCTGTCCAACAGCCCCCTGGGCAGAGAGACCAAGGGTAGCAGGGAGAGAACTGTGCCCATTTTAGAGCTGAGGAAGCCATGCCCTGGAGAGCAGGTGCGCTTGCTCGTGCCATCATGGAGATGGAGCAAGACCGCAGGTGTTGTTCTTTCTGCGCAGCTGGTGTTCTTTCTGCCCCTGCTGTGGGTTGGTGGCGGGGGCACTGCACCAGCCTGTCGGGGAGCAGAGTTCTCCAGGGCCTGGCTGGGGGGAGGGTGCGGAGTGGGCACGTGGTTGGCAGGGCAGGTGGAGGCAGGGATGACCCTGGGTGGCCCTCTGGCTCTTGCAGACCAAGTGGAGACCCAGGCCTGCACTCAGGAGCAGAACCGGATCTGTACCTGCAGACCGGGCTGGTACTGCACGCTGCAGAGACAGGAGGGGTGCCGGCTGTGTGCGCCCCTGCGCAGGTGCCGCCCGGGCTTCGGCGTGGACAAACCAGGTATGGGGGCAGGGCCAGCGATCCTCAGGGTCCCCGGGGGCCTCTCCCGGGTGGGTGTCAGCGCGACAGCCCCGCCCGGGATCATGGGCAGTGGTGGCCAGGTGCTGGCTACCCAGCCAGCTGTCCAGCCCTCCGCCTCTCGTTCTTTCCTCCAGCACGCAGGATTAGGGACCTACTGTGTGCTTGGCCTTGGGGGCCATGATCCTGGAGACCAGGATGTCACTAGAATTGGTTAAAGAACAAACTTCCCAGCTCTTTGTGTGTGTGTGTGTGCGCGCGTGTGTGCGTGCACACGTGCATGCTCACGTATGTGTTTCAAGGGGCAGAGGTGCAGACCGAGGTCCATAGGCCCCTCAAACTTCTCCCAGGGTTCCCGTGCCGAGGCCCACTCATTCTACTGAGAGTCTGGGTTGGTGACGGGTTCTGATCTTTCCTTGAAGGAACTGCCACGTCAGACGTGGTGTGCGCTCCCTGTGCCCCCGGGACCTTCTCCAACACGACATCATCCACGGACACTTGCAGGCCCCATCAGATGTGAGTGGCTGAGTTGCTGGGTTCTGCAGGAGCGGAGAGGGCGGCCCCGGGGGGGACTGTGTGGTCTAGCGCAGAGAGCAGCCCTGGCGTGGGACCTGAAATACGCCCCCGCCAATTCACTGCCTGGGGTCGAAGCAGTGGGGGGCCTTATTCTCATCCGGGATGGCTCCACCCCTAGTGGGCTGGTGGGCGGTCCTAGCTCACCCGGCAGGTGTATAGTAGCCTTGGCCTGGAAGTCAGCACCAGGTGGGGGGCATGGGGCGGCCTGGGGTGGGGGTGGGGGTGGGGACAGAAAGGGGCGATTCTGAGGGGGCGGGGTGGCACCAATACTCTCTCCCGCATCCTGGCTGCTGGGACTACTTGCCTGCTGGTCTGTCCCCCCGTGAGCGGGCCCAGCCACGCTGAGCCCTTCTGGCCTCTGTTGTAGCCTAAGCAAACCTCCTCCTCCCCCAGCTGTAGCTCGGTGGCCATCCCGGGCAATGCCAGCATGGACGCAGTGTGCACCTCCGTGCCCCCCAGCCTGGGAACGGCCGCACGCCCGGCCTCCACGTCCCAGCCAGGGCCCCCGCGATCCCAGCGCGTGGAGCCTACTCCAGGGTCCAGCACGGCTCCTGGTACCTCCCTTCCGTTCCCGATGGTTCCAAGCCCCCCCACCGAAGGGCTCAGCACAGGCGACATCTCTCTTCCAATTGGTAAGTCCCAGGAGGGCTTCTTCAGCCGCTCTGCTATCTCAGAGTCTTACTGAGTGCCCTCTGCAGGCTGGACCCTGTCCTCTGTCCTGGGAGGTGGTGCTGGTGAGACCTGTCTTCTGCCAAGACCTGGTGCTGTCACTGAGGACAGCTGGTGGGGGGCGGGGGTGTCAGCGTTTTATCTGCAAGGGGAGATGGTCTCCTGGTGGCCGTTTCTGATGAACTCGTTAGCTGGTGGCCTGGGCCAGGTCACCTCACAGGTTTCCCTTCTGGGGTTAGGACTCCAGCAGGCCACGGATCTCAAAGTGGTGCCCCGGCCGCTCGATGCAGCCGATAGACACATTTTATTTGGTACGAAGTTTTTGGCTTGTTGGTCTTGTAATGGAATTTGAGAGACTCCGGCCTGGGCTTACCCTCCCGTGGCATCCCAGACATCTTCGGTCATGGACGTGGCTGCCTGGGCCCTGGTGCGTTTGAGTTTGCCTTCTGCAGCTGCCTTGAGCTTCTCTTTCTCTTTCTAGGGCTGATCGTAGGCCTGACAGCCTTGGGTCTGCTGATGATAGTGCTGGTGAATTGTGTCATCGCGACCCAGAAAAAGAGTAGGTTTTCGTTCCTTCCTCTTTCACATGTTCGTCCACTTGCCCTGGAGGCTTTCCTGGGGCCCCTCCCGTGAGTCCAGCACCGGGCACGGCCGCGTGGGCCAAACATACCTCGACACGGCAGTCCTGGTCCCGCTTTGCCGCTCACTTACCTACTAGGAGGCAAGATGCCATCCAGGCGATGCAAGGGGGTAGCAGTCTGGGATTCTTGTCTGGAAGTCCTGGGGGACCCCCCTCCCGGCCTTCTGGAGTAGGTGGCATCAGGGCTGAGTGAGATTTCCGTGGGAAGACGTGTGCAGGACACAGAAGGCACACTAAGGAGAGGGCATGGCGTGAGCAAACGGGGGGACGCTGGAGAACAGCTGGGCGTGGTGGAGGGGAAATGGGACAGGGTGGGGTCAGCTGGGGAGCTGGGACAAGGGCTTCTGTGTACCTTGTCTGGTGGGTGATTGCTGCTGCCCAGGGCTGGGCCTACTCTGAACGGTTCTCCTTGGGCCCCATGCTGCCCTCCTCGTTAGAGCAGGTGTGGCCTGAGGAAGCCATTCTCCCTGACTTGTCCCCTCTCTCTTCTTCACAGAGAGGCCCTTCTGCCTACAAGGAGAAGCCAAAGTGGTAAGTGTCCCTCTGCATCTCCCCTCCTCCCCTGGTCTCCCTCCTGGTGGGCCGTGTTGTTCCCACGGGAAGTCGTGAGTTCTGAAGGTTCGCCGGTCGGTCTGGTGTGAGGCGGTGTGCAGCCCTGAGGGGCCGAGGAAAGGCCAGCCAGTGTGTCCTTGGGGGTTAGGCAGCCCTTCCTGGGCTAAATGAGAGTGTGTGCGCAAAGTGGCCCATCAGAGAGCAGGGGGTCAGTGGTGTCGTTGTCACGCACCTGGTCGCGGACCCCTGTTGTGACGCTGGACAGATGTGAAATTACTCATGATGTTTGTCTCCTCCCCTTTGGAAGGGGACCGTGTCTGCTTAGCCCCACAGGAGGGCTGTGCGGCCTCACAGACCGCTCCTCCGTGAGCTGTGCGGGGGTGCCCTGGCCTTCCAGACAGGGCCTGGGAGGGGGTCGTCTCCGGGGTTGAGGGTTGGGGTTGGGCCCTGCGTCCTGCGCTCTGCTTCGACCAAAGCAGCTGACCTTCGATCTTTTTTCCTAAAGTGAGGTCTGTGAGGGATTTTGCTAGAACACTGGCATGGTAGCTCATCGGTTCCTCCTCAGGAAGACATTTGGTTGCAAGTGCCTTAAAGCAAAGGGGCTTTATTTTTTTCACATCCCAGAGAGTCGAGGGGCTATCCAGCGGCTGGAACCATTCAGGTGCATCCTTCTGTGAGGCCCGCAGGACCCCAGGCTCTGCCCCCTTCCACGTGTCAGCTTCTCTTCTCTTGCTTGTGGCCTTACCTTGTGAGATCGCGGGCCCCACTCTGGATGTGACCTTCAGGTCTGAGGCAGAAAGAAGAGGGGAACGTGGCCAGGCCAGCAGTGGTCAGGAGGTCAGGAACTGTCCCCCGGAGCCCTGGGTGGGCTTCTCTTTTCTTATTGGCCAGAGCCCTGCCGTGGGACCACCCCTGGCTGTTCCCAGCCTCTATGGGGGAGGAGGGGAGGGACAGGGCTCCGGAACGGGTGCTGGATGAGCCAGGACAGTGTCTGCTGTGACCTCTACCTGGAAGGCAGGGTTTGTTTGTTTTACCCACTTTACAGATGAGGAAATAGAGTCTGAGGAACTCCCTCCATGTCCCCAGCCCTGCTTGGACAAGGTTTCTCAACTTCAGCCATTTTAAATATCTGGGGCCAGATAATTCTTTGTCATGGGGGTTTGGGGGGTCGAGGGGAGCTGTGCTGTGCACTGGGGGCTGTTCGCCAATATCACTGGTCATTTCTCAGGAGTGACAGCTGAAATTGTCTCCAGATATTGCTTAAGTGTTGCCTGGAGGCCAGAATCGCCCCTGATCTACCGTGCTAGGGAGAGGCTCTGCCCTTGGCGGCCCAGAGCACAAGTTTACACAGGGAATCGGCCTTGGGAGGGACCCGAGACTGATCTCAGCTCCCGAAGTTGCGGCAGGAAAAGAAGTGCAGAGAAGGGGACGCCTGGGTGGCTCAGTTGGTTAAGCAGCTGCCTTCGGCTCAGGTCATGATCCCACATCGGGCTCCTTGCTCAGCGGGGAGCCTGCTTCTCCCTCTGCCTCTGCCTGCCACTCTGTCTGCCTGTGCTCGCTCGTTCTCTCTCTCTCTCTGACAAATAAATTAAAAAAAAAAAAAAAAAAAAAAAAGAAGTGCAGAGAGGGAACGTGACTTGCCCGAGGTCACACAGCAGTGTGTCTCTGGCCCGTCTCAGCGCCCCTGCACCCCCCCTCGGGTTCAAAGGCCACGCCTTCCTCTCCTCTGGTTTTGGTTCAGGGGCACTGACAGCTGCTGCCTGGTGGGGTGCAGAGCAAGGGCTCCCTCCGGGCTCCTCCCAGCCACCCGGCTCCTGCAGCCTGTGTCCCGACCAAGGGTTTCCCAGCAGTCGTGGCAGCAAACGTGTCTTGGGCATGGCCCTGTGGCCTCTACTTACCCTTTCCGTTCCCTGAGTTTCATGTTCACTGAGAATAACTCGAGTATTTGCTGAGTGCGGTTGAGTGAAGAGCCCAGCGGTGTGCTGGTAACCGGCTCTCTGGGCAGCTAAAAAAACCAACAAACCCAGACCCGGATGGGTGGTGTTCGCTCACACCACTGCAGCCATTCCCACCGTGGCCGGGTTCAGGCTCCCGAGAGCTTCCTCAGTGCTCGGTGGGGAAGCAGCCCGGGAGCCCTGCCAGGCCCTTCGCCTGCACCCCCATGCACCCCGGGGAGGGAAGCCCCACCGCCGATTACATGTTGCAGCCCAGGAGACGAACCCAGGGAGGGTCGGGAGCCCATGTAAGGTTAGACGCCTGGGTGAGTGGCCGAGCCCGGGTTTTGCAAGCTCCACGGAAATCTGCAGGCCTCTGCCTGCCCCCAGGGTGGGCCTCCTCCCCCCGGGGCCCTCTGCTGCCCTGGCTCCCACCCGTGCCCCCACGCTTAGCCAGTGCCCAGCTCTTCTTTGGCGATGGGCCGCTGTCCCTGCTCGAGGGCTGGGGTGGGGAGTGCGGAGACCCCACGCCTCCTGTCCCTCCTGCCACAGGGGTAACAACCAAGGCTTCACAGGACAGCGGCTTCCCTCAGTTCAGAAGAGGCCGGCAGATCCACGCGTGTGAGCTCGCCCACAATCACTCCCATAGACACTCCCCGGCAGGGCTCACGTTTCACAGGAGGGCGAATGTTTGTGAGGCGCCGGGTGTGGACTAGGCACCTTGCAGAGCATTGTTTAGTCTCACAGCCCAGGCTACGACCCAGGCGGAACGATTATTGCCCCAGGTGTCTTGCCTAGGAAATTTGGGCTCAGAGAAGTTCAGGAACTTTCCCAAGGTCACAGAGCTGATGAGAGTGGCCTGACACACCAGCCTAGGAGGGCCTCTCCTCACCAGCCCCAGCATGCACATGAACTTACCACTCACAAATATGCACCCCTTCCCCCCCACTACCCCCCCAGACAGGTGTGTGTGCACCCATCACACGCCCCCACCCCCACACCTGTACATACAGATGTGGGCCTCATGAGCACGTGCTTGCACAGACAAACATGGAAGTTGTGGGACTCTGGAGGGCCTGGCTGGTGGCTCTGTCCTGCCCATGGTGGGGCTAGGCCATGATTGGGGCTGGCTGTCTGCAGTCCCGTGTTTTTGAGCAAACCTCCTCCGTACTCCCTGCCCGGCACAAGCGGCAGAACTCGGGATCCATCTTCCCCGCTCAGAGCCTACTTGAACTTTGCAACTTGTGGCTTTGGGGGAAGGAGGCGGACTGTGACCTTTGGGGGTTCCTGTTCTTTCCAGCCCTAGCCACGAGCAGAGGAGCAGGGTACTGGCCCCAAAAGTCCCTTCTTTGGAGGTAGTGAGAAGTGACATTTGGATGCCCCTCCTGTCCCTCATTCTCCTCCCCGCCCAAGTCGGAGCAGGGTCAGAATGTTGGCCAGTGGCCTAAGTCAGACCACCTGGGCAAAGGTTTGGCCTGCATTTGAAATGTCCTCCCTCCCTCCAAAGACAGGGGCCGTACACCAGGAAGGCAGCATCTCTGCTACACTGATTCATTGTGCCTCTGCCACGGGCCAGACCAGCCCTGTGATACGGAGCGGGGGACTCACCCTCTCTGGGACTCAGTGGCCTCAAGGGACAGCTTGTAAAAAAGATCCTTCAGTCTGATGACAGTGGGCTGGTCTCAGGGAGTCGAGGGCTGGGGCAGGCTCATTTGTGGGAGAGGCCGTAGCCCTGGTAGACCGGGCTGGGGGCTGGCCAGAGTGAGTCGGCTGCCCAGAGCACACTTGAAATTGTTGCTCCCTGGGGAGCCTGGGGAGCAGGAGTGAGGCCAAGGCGTCACGGCCTTTCCTGGGGAGCAGGGGCAGACATACCCCCATCCCTATAGCAGAGGCTTACCGTCTTGACCCTCACTTCCCCCTTCCTCTTCTGTCCTGGCCGTATCCCCCCAGCCCTTCATTTACCTTGGTTGCCATCCCACCTGGACCCTTGCATCGTGTGCAGGCCAGGGACCAAGGGCAGCAAATGAGAACGTGAGCCCTTCCGTCTCCCTTTTTTCTGGGATCCAGCAATCAGTAAGAACCCAGCAGGGGTGCCTGGAACCTAGCACCTCATTGTCTTGAGCCTTCAGAGCCGAAAACCCAGACACTCAGGAAGGGGGTCACGGTTTTAGCCCACCTGTACCATGTCTTGACTGTGTGATGTTGGACAAAGAACTCAACCTGTCTGGACCTCGGGTCCTTCCTCTGCCAACACTGGGCTGTTGGAAGTATCAAGATAGAGTCTTGGAAGGACTTCAGCCCCTTGGCACTGGATGGCCCTCAAATATTGGCTAGTACTTTATTATCATGGTTGGTGTCATTCGTGTTCTTCTGGGGGAAGAAAGTAGGAGGTGCGGTCACAGGACAGGCTTGGGGAGTGGAATCTGGAAAGGCTTGCCGGCACCCCACGGCTGAGTGTCCTAAGTAAGGGCTGTCTACACTGCATTGATTGATCGAACGCAAAGGCCAGCAAACATTGTCCGTGAAGGGCCAGATGGCAAATATTTCAGACTTTCTGGATCGTACGGTCTCTGTCCTAGCTACTCAAGCCTGGCGCCGGAGGAGGAAAGCCACACACGTCAGCCGGTGCAAGGGGCCGTGTACGGACACTAACGCTTGCGCGTCGTAACATTTTGCAAGCCACAAAATATTATTTAAACATTTTCCCAACCATTTAAAAAATGTAAGACGCCTTCTTGGCTTGTGTCCTGTACGTACAAAAAACAGTGGCAGGCCAGATTCGGCTCGTGGTGGTAAGTGTGCCGAGCCCTCATGTAAGGAACCCGTGCCCAGGCCTTCACTGTGGAACAGGCATGGTTCTGAGCACGTGGCAAGTAGTCAGCCATTTACTCTTTGCAACAACCCTAGGAGGTGGGTTTTTAATGCTCCCCTGATAATATGAAAGAAAGGAGGCACAGAAGGGCTAGGGCACTTGTCCAGGGTCACACGGCCGAGTAAGTGAAGGAGCCGTGATTTGTGCCCATGTGTTCTTGTCTGTCCGGGGTCTGCGATCTTGGCTGCTAGGCTGGGCCGCGTCACCCTGTGCCGTTGGAGTGACCTTAGGAGAGTCATTCTCCTTCTCTGGGCCTCTGTTTCCTGATGCAAAACGAGGGTGAAGGGCCTGCCGCACCTCCAGGACAGTTTGGTGGACAGGGCCGCACGGCCCCACCCTCCTCGGCTCACACTCCCGTTGGCCAGCCGGGCGCTGGTCGCAGAAACCATGCAGAATCCCGCCGTCCTGAAAGCGCCGTGCGTGGGGGGACCGTGCCCTCATGGGCAGGGGTGCGGCATCAGCCGCAACGCTGACATCACAGGGGGCAGGTGGGTGAGAGGGAGGGAAGCGGAAAGAGGGGCCGGCTGACCACGCCCCCTGCCCCCGCCCCTCCAGCCTCACCTGCCCGCTGATGATGCCCGAGGCGCCCAGAGCGCAGAGCAGCAGCACCTGCTGACCACCGCCCCCAGCTCCAGCAGCAGCTCCCTGGAGAGCTCGACCAGCACTGCAGACAGGGGGGTGCCCGCCAGGACCCCGCCGCCGGCACCAGGCGCCGAGAAGGCCAGTGGGTTCGGGGAGGCCCGGGCCGGCTCCAGCAGCTCAGGTGAGAGGCAGGGGCCCACCTGGCTTCCTTCCCTGCCACCCCCCACCCCCAGCTCTCTGTCACCTGCCAGCCTTGTCTCCCTACCCCACCTCGGGTGCAACATGGAGCCACAGACCTCTTTCATTTCTCTGAACCCAGAAAATCTTGCCTACCTTTGCCCATGTGGGTTCTTTCCCCAGGAATACCCTTCCTTCTACACAATCCCAGCTTGTCCTTCGAGTCCCTGATATCCAGGAAGGGAGTTTTCCTATATGTTATGATATATAAATAAACATATATTTAAATATTTATAATTAAATACAAATAATTAAATATTTATATATCCACGAGTAAGTTTATGTTTATTTATATATAATTAAATATATTTATACATGTATTATCACATAGTTACATATTATATAGTTTCTCGTATATTATATGTTACTATATAATATTAAATATGATCGTATTAAGACCTATTATGTTTTACAGATGAGGACATTGAGGCCCAGAGAGGTTGAAGCATTTGTTCAGGGGCACACAGCTAGCCAGGAAGACCCCCCTGGGCGCTCAGGCTCCAGAGCCTTGGGGTGCAAAGCTGGATGAAGAAATGGGTGTCTTCAGGGCTCCACTCACTGTGGCCCATTGTCCAGTCCCTTTGGGCCTGGGGCTTCAGGATTGCGGGGACCTCGTGGGTTCTGGAGAAGCCACACAGAATGCATTTTGCCCTGGGCCTGGTCTGTGGCAGGGGTCACCCATGGCAAGAAGCTTCAGTGCCCACAGTGGAGGGAGGCCCTGCCGGGGTCCCCCCCAAGAAAGCCTGGGCCTCCTTTGGGTGTATTGTAGTGATAGACTCCTTAACCCTTCTGAGCCTCAGTTTCTTCATCTGGAGAGGAGCATGGCCTCGCCTTGGCAGGGCTGCACCGTCTTCCCTCCCTGTCACCTGTTCTAGGACTACTCCCCCCGCCCCGTCTGCCCCCCACACCGAGGTGCGCCACCTGTGTCCCCTGCCGTAGCCTGCCCTTGTCATTCTGATGTCTTGCTGGTGCCCCACCCGAGCCTGAGAGCTCCCCAGGAAGGGATGTAGCCTGTGGTCCTAAACCTTCGTTGAACGAGTGAACAGAGCTCTTGGTTTTTGTCCATCTCTGGGATTTATCTTTCTGATTTCCTAGCCTCATCTCCACGGTCATCCTGCTGCAGCTTCCTCCTTGGCCCAGACATGGACCCTTGACCGTGGCCGTCCACCCCTTCTACCCTCCACCCCAGCTCTCTGGTGTCACCTCTGCTCTCCCCCCTCTCTCCTCCCACCCCAACACCTCCCTCTACTGTGGGAACATGTGGCTGTGCCCCTTCGCGGTCCCCCATCTGCCCCTGCAATGTCTCATTCACCATGTGCAAAGGCCACGGTGACTGAGTGACATTTGGGTGCCGTGGGGGCTCAGGGTGGAAATTTCCTTCCGGTCCAATGAGTTCAGCCCTCCCTCCCTCGGCCTCTTTGCGGCTGTTCTGAGCAGAGCAGCTGGCTGACTCCATCCTGCTTTCAGGCTTCCCCGGAGTTGCAGCCCTCCCCTACGTATTTGGGTACTTGGCAAGTCCCCGCAAGGACAGCAGGGGCAGCTCCCCCTCTTAGAGGGGCTAGCGTGCATCCAGCCCCTTACACTTGGCTCCCCGGCTCATCCAACACTCCGTCCCTCACGGAGTTAGGAAACACAGGTCCCCACAGGGCCGGGCAGGAAGGTGCGCATGAAACTGCCCCAGGCCTCCTGGCCTCAGTGATGGGGACAGTCCACCACCCACCCCATTCTGGAATCCCAGATCTATGAAATCACAGAGGTAGCCCTATGTGGAGGAAACAGGAGTTGCTAGGAATAAAGACAATGTCATGGTCAAAGTTGCATCTCCATAAGGGAGCAATTTCCAAACCCTTTGATATAGACTTGGCAGCCAGCAGATAAGGGGCCACTGACAGAGGAGTCCGGCCTTTCCCTGGTTGGTCCAGCCAGGACCGCGGAGGCTTCCTGCCGGTCCGGGAAGAGAACTCGGCCTGGCTTCTGGTCCCTGCTCGCTTCTCCCATTCTTTGCGGGGTGTGTGTTTTGTGCTCCCAGAACCTTCACCTGCTTTATGTAACTGGTTCTTCCCATCTATGGGGTTGAGTTGAGCTGGAAATTATTTGACAGACAAGGAAATGAACACTTGAAGGTTAAGTGACTTGCCTGAGGTTACACGGCAGAGCTGGGCTAGCACTGTGGCCTCTAGGCTCCCGGCTCGGCGCTCTTCTTGACCCTTTTGTCTTAATGTGTCTCTTGGGCAGCAGATGGGCCGGGACAGCCTCCTCTACTCCAGCACCCCCCTACTGACCGCCCCTCCCCCGTCTTCTGTTCAGCAGAGGCTTCCTCTGGCGGCCACGGGACCCAGGTGAATGTCACCTGCATCGTGAATGTGTGCAGCGGCTCCGACCATGCCTCTCAGTGCGCCTCACAGGCCAGTTACACGACGGGGGATGTGGATGCCAGCCCCTCCGGTTCCCCAGATGACGAGCAGGTCCCCTTCTCCAAGGAAGAATGCCCTTTTCAGCCCCAGCCGGGGGCCCCAGAGACTCTGCTGGCGAGCCCAGAGGACAAGCCACTGCCCCTTGGCGTGCCTGACGCTGGGATGAAGCCCAGTTAGCCAGACTGGTGTGAGTCACGTCTCAGCCACGGTGGGCTCTTCCCTGGTCCTCCTGGGCCCCCCACCCCGCAGGACTCTGGCTCTTTCTGGGCCAAATTCCTTTAGTGGCCCCCACAGCCTCAGAATTCCTCTCGTCTACTGGCAGAAGGGTGAGACAAGGAGAATTGTGGAAAACTGCTCCTATAACGGTGTGTGTCCTTCTCAGAAGGCTCGCTGGACACGGACGTGCTGGCCAGCCTGGGGCCAGCCCCTGCTGCTCTGAGAGCTGCCCCCCAGCTGGTCCTGCGAGTTGGGCTTCTGGAGCCCTTATTTTGTTTCTTCTCCCTGGGCTCTACCCAGCTCTGGCTTCCTGGGAGGCCCCAGCATCCTGCCTTCCAGTGGGGCCTGCTGGGGAGGAGGGACACTGCGTGAGTCGTCCCCGGAGAAGGGGCCGTGGAAAAGGAGCAGTGCTTGGGCCTTGAGTGCTGAGACCGCAGGATGGTCCCAGGGGGGCCGGGCGGTGTGGGGGGTGGGTGTCATTGATCAGATGGTTCTGTGCAGAGAGGGGGTGGCAACGCCTGCAGGGGACAGGGGTCCCCCCACCCCCCACGTTAGCTGATACCACCTCCGGATCCATTCCTGCCAGCTTCACCTCTTGCACAATGGTGGGAGAATCAGACCCCCAGAGAGCCCAGCTAAGCAACCTATGTGAGTCCTATAGTTCAGGCAAGATGGCAAACCTCTAGCCGAAAATCTGCCAACTTCAGCATGGGGCAATTAAAAAAAAAAAAAAAAAAAAAGCGCCATGCAGGCCAACAAGCTAAGGAAGGGACAAAGCCAAACTGAGTTTGTGCGAGGCCACACCCCTGTCAGGGAATTTCAGGGCCTGGAGATGCCTGAGGCCCACAGTCATCTCTCTCCTCCTACCTCATGGGTCTTCGTCTGCCTCCCGAGGAGGGGTTCCTCTTCACCTCGGCCCCCCTCGCTGTTCCTGGAGTCGCAGGCCCCAGGGAAACTATGGGACCACTTGGGTATTGTGCCTGCCGTGATCTCAGGTGGACATGGGGTGCTGAGAGCCAGTCTTGTGTCCATGTGTCTGTCGTGCACCATTGGTCTGTGTAGCCATGTTGTTGGGTTGAACGGCCTGCCCGAGGCAGCTGAAATCAGTAATTTTGTCAAAAGATTCTTCTTCATTGACGAGTCCGTCCGCTCCCCCAATCCATGCACGGAGTCCTGCAGAGCATGGCGTGCGGCCCTCACCGGATTCTGGAAGGAGCGGGTTACTCCTGGAGAAGCCAGTTGGGTCCCAGGTACTTGGATCTCTTGCTGAAAAAGACCACTGGACTTGGACTTGGCAGCTGAACTTTTGGAGGGTGGGAGAGTCCAGCCTTTACCATGAAGAGAAAGTAAAAGCTTCCTCGAAATCAGGATTCCCTGGGAGTCAGGACGGGCCGCGCTCCGCGCCGGCGCTGGACGCTGGGCGGCGATGGAGTGTGTCTGTCCCCTGGTGGACCACCCTGGGATGACCTCAGCCTCCCTGCTCTTTCCCGGGGCAGCTCTGAATTGCAAGGAGGCCCTTTCTGGATGTGGCCTCAGTTCCCAGGCTTGTGTGGATCCCAAGACAGAATTTGTACTGTATATACTGGACAGCTTGCCCGCTTCTAAATAAACCTCCTGTTTGTGTCACACATGGGCTCCTGGCTCTGGCTTCGGGTCTGAGCTGGGGTTCACCCGTGGTCCTACTTGCCTGCCGCCCATGTGTAGGGAGAGATGGAGTCTTGGCCACGGGGCTGACTGGCCTGTGCTGTGCCTGCAACCCAGAAGCTCCCCCGAAGCACAGCTGAGCTTTGCTGAGAGCCTGGCCACTCCCTCGGGACCGGAATCCCCCCACCGGCCTCTGACTACGCCCTCATCAGCCCTGTCCCTCAGTGTCCTCAGCTCTTGGGGTGAGACACTGCTCTTGGGGTGTGCCGGGGTCTCTACAGATCTCCTTGTTCACATGCAGCACCCCTTCTCACTTAGGGGGTGAGCCTCTGCCCTTTCCCCCCGACCACACATAGCCAGGGGATAGTTCTGGATGTGACTTTTGACCTGTTTCTGAAGCAGGAACAGTTTTCCAGAACGAAGGGTGGGGAGAGGTTGCAGGCAAAAGGTTCCCTAAAGGCCAGGAGGGAGAGAAGAGATCCTGGCCTTTGAATTCACTAAGCCAACCCCTGGGTCACTCACCCTTTTTCCTGGGTCACGGTCACTTTCTCAGCATGACCCTCCTCATTCTCGGTGATTTCCTGGACCTCTCCTCCCACAGCCCTGCCCTCTCCCCTACCCGTACCCTAGAGCAGGGCTCTGCAAACCTCCCGTACAGAGCCGCGTAGTACGCATTTCAGGCTTGGGGACTCTTAACGGTTTCTGTGACTACTCAGCTCGGTGGCTGAGGCAGGAGACAGGCACAGACAGGAGGACATCAACCAGTGATGTCTAGAGTGTTTTCCACACCACCTGGCAATTCCCCAGTTCTCCGCAGACACCGGCGAGGCGCCCTCCAAAACGAACTCCATTCTGATGCTCTCTACCTGGCGGGAGCCCCACTTAGCCCGCCCCCCACTTCAGACGCCAGTCACCCGGGCAAGTGGTCTCACCTGTGCTTCAGGCTCCCCGGCTATAAACCAGAGCTTCCTACGAGCCCTCTCCTTGGGTTCCATTAATTTGTAGAGCGGCCTATAGAACTCTGGAGACCCGTTTACTCACTAGATTACCGGTTTCTTACAAAGCCTGTAACTTGGACTCAGGAACGGCCAGTGGGAAGAGATGCATAAGGCAAGGTTTCCTTGGGAATGGGCTGGAGCTTCCATGGTCCCCTACATCTGCCACCCTCCCAGCTTCTTCACGTGGCCACCAATGCAGAAGCTGGTTGAACCCTGTCCTCTTGGGTCTTTATGGAGGCTTCATTAGATGGGCATGGTCCGTGAACTCATTGGTCATTGGTGATGGACTCAACCTCCAGCCCCTCTCCCCAGCCCAGAGGTGGAGGTGAGGGGTTCCCGCCTTCTGATCCCATGATTGGTTTCCTTGGCAACCAGCCCCCCATGCTCAGCGGCTTTCCTCCAGTTACCCCAGTAACATCTACTCAGCTGTGGTTGAAACAGGCTTGTCATGAATAACAAGACACTCCTTTCACCTTTATGACTTAAGGTCTTTCCCGAACCGAGTACACAGGGCCCAATACTAGAACAAAAGATGCTCCCACTGCTCTGGCCAGTTAGGAAATTTGAAGCATTTTTTAAGGGCCGTGAGCCAGAAACAGAAGACGGAGACCAAATAAGTAGTTCTTATTGTAAATCAAAAGATCAGGGCGCCTGGGTGGCTCAGATGGTTAGATGTCTGCCTTCCACTCAGGTCATGATCCCAGGGGTCCTGGGATCGAGCCCTGTGTCGGGCTCCCAGCTCAGTTCGGAGTCTGCTTCTCCCTCTCCCTCTGCTTGTGCTCTCTCTGTCTTTCAAATGAATGAATGAATGAATGAATAAATGAATAAATAAATAAATAAATATCCTTGGAAAAAAAAAAACCACAATATGGGGGGGGTAAATTTGGAGCGACTGAGGGCAGCCACCTGTCTGATGGGGTAACCAGTCAAAATGGGCCACACACAGCCCCTCCTGCCTCTTTTTCTTTTTTAACTGTGATGGAACAAGTGGTCTGGCTGAAGCGGGGCCAGTGTGGGGTGCGGGGGGTGGGGAGCGGGGGTCATGGTGACTGTCATTCTTCTCTGTGTAATCTTCATCCCGTCATTGCTGTGGGGCGCTCTGGCACACTAGCACAGAAGTCAAGACTTGGGCGCCCCCCTGAAACCTGTGTGCCCAGGTGTGACCACGTCCTGTGTGACCTGGGTTGGGGGGGGTTAATTAACTTCTCTGTGCCTCAGCCTCCTTATCTGCTAAAATATTAGGATTAAAATTGTACCTCCCTCAGAGTGAGGGATTACTTGGGTTACTGTCTGTAAAATACTTAGAACTATGCCTAGCACGTAGTATGTGCTCAGTAAATGTTAGTTGCTATTTTGTGTGTAGGTAGGTGCTGGGGATGCGAGAGTTCAGGGCAGCCAAGGTCCTTGTCCAGAAGTGACGTGCTAGGACAGACTGTGTAAAGAAACACATGCAGGCCATGGCAGGTAATGAGCAGTGCTAAGAAAAAGCAACAGGGACAGGGCTGGGGGGTGAGGGGGTAGGGGTCCTGCTAGCTAGCTGGGTGGATTGAGGAAAGCTTTTTGGAGGAGCTGCTGTTTGAGCAGAAGCCTTGGATGAAGAGAAGGTGGTACAGCCTTGGGCCTCGGGGGTGGGGCAGGACGTGAGGTCCTGAGGGCAGCTTCAGAAGCCACTGGAAAGGATGTTGGGTTTTACGCTTCAGTGTGTAGGAGGGTCCAGGGAGAATGAGAAGTTCCTTCAGTTGCCTAGTCCAAGAGTTGGGAAACTGAGCTTTGATTTTTTTTTTTAAGATTTTATTTATTTATTTGGCGGGGCCTGGGGGGGGGGGACAGAGAGGGACAAGGAGACTCCACGCAGAGCACAGAGGCCAAGGTAGCACGTGATCCCAGGACCTTGAGATCAAGACCTGAGCCGAAACCAGGAGTCAGATGCTATCACTGACCGCCCCAGCAGTGCCCGCAGCAGTGCCCCTGACAGCCTTCAATTATTTTATCTCCATTATTGTCTTAGTAGAAAGGCCAAGTACCCATTATCCTGGCTCTGCGGAGGAGGACACCTAGGGGCAGGGCGGAGGTGGCAGGGCGGAGGTTTGATACTTATCTAGAGTCAAGTCTGGAGAACAGCCTGTTCCCCACGGGAGGCTCTTGATAACCAGCCCTTTATAATTTCCCAAGAAAATCAACTACGCCTGGGTTTAAAGGGCAACTACTCTCTCTCTCAGGCCAGCCTGGAGCTCCGTAGTCAAAAGCTGCTTGGGGCAAAGCTAATAGGGAGGAGTCCCAGGATCCTGTCCTATCTTCCCCAGGCACCTGCAGTGTGAACCTAAAGCAGCTGCTGTCCCCGCCTGGAGCTCAGAGCTTCCAGCTGTAAGACGAGGGGCTGGCCCTGAGCTGTGGTCTGTCCTCGTCCTTTCCATCGGGCTGTCTGCATGTCCTTCCACCCTCCCTCCCTTCCTCCTTTTCTTCCTCTCTCTCTCTTTCTTTCTTTCATGATTTTATTTATTCATTTGAGAGACTGAGGAAGGGAGAGAGCACAAGTGGGATGAGGGGGAAAGGAAGAAGCAGACTCTCCACGGAGCAGGGAGCCCGATGTGGGGCTCGATCCCAGGACTCCAGAATCATGACCTGAGCCCAGGGCAGATGCCTAACCGACTGGGCCACCAGGCACCCCGGGCTGTCTGCATTTTCACAAGAGACTCTGCCCTGGCGCTGTCAAATATGGTAGCCACTAGGCATGTGTGGCTATTGAGCATCTGAGTGTACTAGTCCAAACTGAGATGTGTGACTACATCGCAATGCAGAATACTGAATTTTGAAGACTTAGTACAAAATATACATATATATAGAGAGAGCGAGAATATCTCATTAGTAATTTTTTTAAAAAGATTTTATTTATTTTATCACAAGTAGGCAGAGAAGCAGGCAGAGGGAGAGGGGGAAGCAGGCTCCCTGCTGAGCAGAGAGCCCAATGCGGGGCTCGATCCCAGTACCCTGAGATCATGACCTGAGCCGAAGGCAGAGGCTTTAACCCACTGAGCCACCCAGGTGCCCCTCATTAGTAATTTTTATATCGATTGTGTATTGACATAATATTTTGGAGATGTTAGCTAAATAAATTATTAACATTCATTTTACCTATTTCTTTTCACTCTCACTGGATACTAGAACATTTGGAACTATGGATGTGATTTGCCTTGTAGTTCTATCAGGCAGTTAAATGCCTTCAAGATTCGATGAAATCAATTTATAATTAAAATTGAAACCCCCTACCCAAACCCTGGGGGTGCCTGGATGGCTCAGTGGGTTGAGCTTCTGACTCTGGATTTCGGCTCAAGTTGTGATCTTAGAATCATGAATGAGACTGAGCCCCAAGTTGGGCTCTACACTGGGCGTGGAGCCTGCTTAGGATTCTCTCTCTATTTCTTCCTCTGTCCTTCCTCCCACCTCCTCATGTGCTCTCTCTTTCTCAAAAAATTACAACCTCTGACCCGTGAGATCCCTACCTCCCCTATGAGACTCTTAGAGTCCTATCTCCTGCTCCAGTATTGTATAATTTATGTCTCTGTTCTATTTCTTGCTCGTTCTCTGCTCCTTTTGTGAGAGCATAAGCTCCCATAAGGCAGTGTTGCTATTTGGCTCAGTGATGGAGCCCAAAGTGCATGGAATAGTGCCAGGCACACAGTAGGTGCTCAATAAATGGTGAACGAATGTTTGAATGTGGGCATAGGAAGTATGGGGGTTCTGCTATCACCAAATCTTCCCATTTTTCTAGAAAATCTCCAAATACAGATTTTCATGTACAATCTCCAGCTCTTTAAAAGATTTTATTTATTTTGGGGAGAGTATGAGCAAAGGAGAGAGGGAGAGAGAGAATCTCAAGCAGACTCCCTGCTGACATAGAGCCCGATGTGGGGCTTGATCCCACGACCCCTAGATCATGACCTGAGCCAAAATCAAGAGTCAGACTCCCAACCAACTGAGCCACCCAGACACCTGAATCTCCAGGTTTTTCATGTTGTGATTTTAATTCTTTTAAAGCATTGTGTGGGCCAAAAGAAACATTTCTATAGCATCCAGTCCTCTGGTCTAGAAGATTCTGGAGGCTGATATACACTAGGCCAGGTGAGGAAGGGTCTATTGAGTGGAGTACCAAGCGGGCCCCTCAAATCTGGCCTGTCCCAGAAAACTTGCCCCTTGTGGGCCAATGTGCATTAAGAATATCACATGGGTGGTCCTTAAGGGGTGTTGCCCCATCTCGTGCTGCCCCCCACCTGTGCTGTGTCTGTAGCCTGTAGCTTCAGCAGTCACAGCATGGGCGGGGACCAACAGAGGACTTTCCCTGTGGCCAAGATAACCCATTTTTCTTGACCAGGCCAACATTTGACCTAGGTCCCCCATAACAGGAATAACTTTTGCTCTCACCGTTGAAGACAGACGGCTGAGGGCAGTGTGCTGGTGCAGGAAGGGCTGGGGGTTGTATCAGAGGGGGCTGCGAACTTGCAGCAGAGTCCAGACTGTCGCGCGGTCTCTCTGCATGATCTTAAGTAAGTCCCTTCCCCTTTCTTGCCCTTTGTTTTCCGTTCTGTACAGTAAGGGCTTGGAACCAGCTCCACATCTCCAAGCGCCTCCCCTGGGTGGCTGGGTCCCCCTGCAGACTCACTGAATTAGAATGCGGTGGTGGGGGGGAGTCTTCTTATTCACACCTCCCCTGGCCACCAATCTAAAAGGTACCCTCCTCCTTCCCACCTTGTTCTCAGTGTTCCTTTCCTCGTTGTTGCCTATAACTATCAGTTTCACTCATTTTGCTTTTTGCTACCCTCTCTTCCCCTACTGGTATGTGAGCCCCATGAGGGCAAGGAGTTTTTAAAACATCATTTACATTGAGGAATAATGGATGGAAAACACAATTTAGCAATTTTAAGTGCATACTTCAATGAATTGTAACAACTGTATACAGCCTTGTGACCACGACAACAATCGGGGTATAGAAGTGACATCACCCCCAAAAGTTTCCTTGTGCCCCTTTTTTTATTTAAAAATTTTTTTCTTAAAAAAAAAAGGGGGGGGGTGCCTGGGTGGCTCAGTGGGTTAAAGCCTCTGCTTTCGGCTCAGGTCATGATCCCAGGGTCCTGGGATCGAGCCCCACATTGGGCTCTCTGCTCCGCGGAGAGCCTGCTTCCTCCTCTCTCTCCCTGCCTGTGTCTCTTGCCTACTTGTAATCTCTGTCCGTCAAATAAATAAATAAAATAAAATAAAATTCAAAAAAATTTTTTTTTCTTACGTAATCCTTTTTTAAAAAAAATTTTATTTATTCATTTGAGACAGAGAGATATAGAAAGACAGAGAGCATGTGCAGGGGGAGAGGGAGAGGGAGAAGCAGACTCCCCGCTGAGCCAGGAACCTGATTTGGGGCTCAATCCCGGGACCCCAGGATCACGACCTGAGCCAAAGGCAGACGCTTAACCATATGAGCCACCTAGGCACCCTCTCAAGTAATCTTTACACCCAGCATGGGGCTTGAAATCACAGCCCGGAGATCAAGAGCCGCCTGCTCTAACACTGAGCCATCCAGGTGCGCCCCCTTGTGCCCTTCCTTAGGTAGTTTCCTTCCTCCGGACCTGATCCCTAGCAACCACTGATCTGCTTGTGCCATCCTAGGCTGGACTTTTCTGGAATATCACAGAAATGGAATAATTGCAGTGGATGGTCTTTTGTGGTCTGGCTTTTTACACAAAGCTAATACTTCTGAGGTTCCTCCAAGATGGTGCCTGTTTTAAGAGTTTTCTCCTTTTTATTGCTGAGTAGTATTCTAAATATTTTATTTATTTTTTTGACACAGAGAGAGATCACAAGGAGGCAGAAAGGCAGGCAGAGAGAGGGGGAAGCAGGCTCCCCGCTGAGCAGAGACCCCGATGCGGGGCTTGATCCCAGGACCCTGAGATCATGACCTGAGCCGAAGGCAGAGGCTCAACCCACTGAGCCACCCAGGCGCCCCAGTAGTATTCTATCATATGGGTACATGACAGTCTGTTTATCCATTCTAATGATGGACATTTTGATTATTTAACTAACTGTCAAAATAGTTTTGGACTGCTATGAATAAAGCCTCTGTGAACATGCCCGAATGTCTTTGCATGCACCTGTGATTTCATTTCTCTTGGGTAAATATTTAAGATTTTATTTATTTATTTGTCAGGGAGATAGAGAGAGTACAGGCAGGCAGAGAGGCAGGCAGAGAGAGGGGTGGGGAGGAAGCAGGCTCCCCGCGGAGCAAGTGGGACTCGATTCCAGGATGCTGGGATCATGACCTGAGCCGAAGGCTACCGCTTAACCGACTGAGCCACCCGGGCATCTCTTGGGTAAATATTTAGTAGGAGGATCACTGTCTGGTAAACATACCTTCACAGATTCCAAAGTGAGGGCCCAAAGACTTTCAGTAATACTAGTTGAATGAGTGGTGTCTTTGCATCTGGATTTTTATTTATGTATTTATTTATTTTTTAAGATTTTATTTATTTATTTGACAGACAGAGATCACAAGTAGGCAGAGAGGCAGGCAGAGAGAGGAGGAAGCAGGCTCCTTGCGGAGCAGAGAGCCCGATGCGGGGCTCGATCCCAGGACCCGGGGATCATGACCTGAGCGGAAGGCAGAGGCTTTAACCCACTGAGCCACCCAGGCACCCCTGCATCTGCATTTTTAATAAGCTCCCCAGGTATAGCCAGGTGTTTCTGTGCTAGAAGATCTGGACTCTGAGAACCTTCGGCTCTAACGGGCTCCTTCTCTTTTGCCTTCCGTCTATGGAGTCTGAGGTTTTATACCCAAACCTTAGCCCCCGAGCAGTCCCAGGACTGAGATTCGGATAGGTTATTCCCACCCCAGAGGAACTCAGGCCTTGCCAGGAATGTGCAGCCCATAGTCACCTTCATTAGCTCAGCATCACGAGAGCTGATAATCACTACAGCAAATACACTGTTGCAACTTGCCATTATGTCTCCTGTATCTTTTGACTTTTTATGAGCCCGAGGTCTTCTTCCTGTCCTTCTGGGGCTAAGGCAAGATGAGCTGCTAATTTGTTCATTTATTCCTTCATTCACGTATAAGACTTTTATTTTTTATTTTTATTTTTTAAAAGATTTTATTTATTTATTTGACAGACAGAGATCACAAGTAGGCAGAGAGGCAGGCAGAGAGGAGGAAGCAGGCTCCCCGCCAAGCAGAGAGCCTTATGTGGGGCTCAATCCCAGGACCCTGGGATCATGACCTGAGTGAAAGCAGAGGCTTTAACCCACTGAGCCACCCAGGCGCCCCACATATAACATTTTTAAATGAGTCTTTTCTGTGCTAGGCAATGTCTACATGCTGGAGAGGCATTTGTGAAAAAGATAAAATCACTGCTTTCAGGGAACTTTCAAGGTGGAGAAAGGTGACAAGGCAAGCATAAACAAATAAGATAATTTCAAGTAGCATTAAGGTCTGTGAAGAAAACACAACCGGGTGATGGTTGAAGGGAACTTTAGATAAGACGGCGGGGAAATACTCTCTGGGGTGGAATATTTGAAACCAGAAGGAATAGACTGTAGGACTCCCCAAGGTTGCTCTGTAGCCACCAGCCACTTACAGCTGTGAACTGTGGCTGGTTTGTATTGAGGTGCACCGTAAGTGTAAAATACAGACTAAATTTCAAAAACTTTCTATTAAAACCCCCTAAAATATCTCATTGATTCTTTTTTCTGTTGGCTACAGGTTGAGATGATCGTGTATTGGACATATTGAATTAAATGAAATACATTACTTATTTTTACCATTTTCTTCTTTAAAAATGTACCAAGTATTAAATTGAAAATTACGATGTATCTTGTATGTGTGGCTTGTATTTTATTTCCACGGGACAGTAGGGATCCCGGGGAAAGGCATCCTAAGTAGAGAGAATGGCAAAAGCACGGGGTCCTTTGGGGGGGTACTGAAGGCTGCTGGAGGCAGGGAGCCAGAGAGAGTGGCAGAAATAGGAATGGATCAGATCTGACAGGAGGAGCGAGCCGGGTTTTAATTCAAGCATAAGAGGGGAAGCCGTTTTAAGCAAGGAAGTGGCCTGGTCTCAATTATGTTTTAGCAGACCCCTGTGGCTACTGAGTGGGGAACCCACTGTCGGTGGGCCAGATGGAGGAAGAACGCTGGGTTCCAGGACTGTTTTAGCCGCACGAATCTGGGGCCCCGCCCTCCCGTGGGACTCAGTCTCCTCCCAGCCCCGTAGGTTGCGGGCTCCTTGGGCGGTTCTCCCGCTCCAGCAGCAGCAGCAGCAGCCGCGATCGGCCGCCGGCGGCAGGGGGCGCCTCCTCGATGACTCGGCGCTCGGCTGGCCAGGCTCCGGCGCGTCGCCCGCTCGATTGGTCGGGTCGGGACGGGCCGGAGCGCCGCTGGCCAGCGCCATTGAGGAGCCGGGAGAGGAAGCGCCGCGCAGCGCCTGGCTAGGCGGACGGCCCGGGACACAGACAGGTACGGGCCGAGGCGGGGCGACGCCGGGCGACACGCAGGGTCGGAGACTGCAGGTGGGCCGTGGGCCTGTTGTCTGTCGTCCCGGCTCCCCTTCGGATCCGGGGCCCGGGTCCGCCCGCGGGGAGCGCGCCGCTGGGAGCTCGGGGAGCCCGGCGTCCGGCCCTCCCGCCGTCTGAGCTCCTCCGGGGGCCCGGGGGCGTCCGTGCTCCCGACAGCCCCGAGCCCGCTGTCCACATGGCGCCCCCCCCCCCCCCCCCCCCCCCCCCCCCCCCCCCCCCCCCCCCCCCCCCCCCCCCCGCATCCGAGCCCCTACGGGCACCCCAGGGACTGACAGGCTTGGAGCTGCCTGGCTTCTCGGGACCCCGGCGTCCTTGTCCTGGGAGTCCGAGTCCCCACCGCACCCAGAACCCTTTCCGGGGTCCCGGCAGCCTGGTGCCCCGGGATTGGGGGACGGTGTCATACAGCGTCTCCCCGCCTGAGCCACGGTCTCCGTGCGGGACCCGTGTGCGAGCCCCTCTCCCTCACGCCCAAGAACGGGG
Organism: Mellivora capensis; assembly: GCA_004024625.1. Taxonomy (NCBI): domain Eukaryota; kingdom Metazoa; phylum Chordata; class Mammalia; order Carnivora; family Mustelidae; genus Mellivora; species Mellivora capensis. Next base: position 1,720 of record PISX010024207.1, on the reverse strand, counting down.
GCGCTGGTCAGTTCCCTACAGTGTTTTAACCACCCACCAGCCTTCTGGGGTTACGCTCTGGGTTGGGGACTTCAGGCCTCAAGCCAGTCTTTACCCCCGCTGCCCGGGGTTACACCCAAGCTGAGTCCTTGCTTTCAGGTGCGGGACCCCAGCCTCCAGGCGCCGTTTCCTCCGGCCTCTATCTGGGTGTTGGGGTCTCCGTTCCGTGGAGTCCACGGGGTGGAGGAAGGGCTGTGGGACCCTCGCCTTCAGGGCAGCCCCATTCCTTTGGGGTCCGAGGCCCCCTCTGGTCCCGAATTCTCTGAGCTCTCTGACTCCCACAGCACTCGGGCCCGGCCGGCTTGGGGAACAGCGCCCTGGTCCCTTTGCCAGTCCTTCCTACTCCCAGCCTTGGCCGCCCCTCGAGGGAGGGGCCTGGCTCAAGGTCATGCCCGGCTGTCTGCCCGCCCGTGGGCTGAGCCCTGATCCCCAGTGTCACCTACCCCACCGATTAGGCTAGGTCAGGTGCGAGTTAGTGCCAGGCGGCTGCCTGGAAGCCCTGGTGGACCCGAGTGTAAACACTTTGGGATTCTAGCCCGTCTGGCGGCCCTTCCTGACACCGGATTCCTTAAGGGAATCCTTGATGTGGCTTCAAGCCTGGGTTAGATGCTTAGCTGAGCTAATAGACTCTTTCTGGCTTGAGTATTAATTTACCGACCAGGGCATTTACAGTGCTTCTCACCCCATCTTTTCCTTAATCTGTATTTTGCATTCTTCCACCTTCAGGGGAAGTAGAGTCCCGCCGGATCTTGGGTACCAACTGACAGTTTCTCTCTCTTCTGGGAGACTATTTGTAGTTGGCACTTAATAGAGAGTTTGCTGGCATTTTTGGGGTGAAGGCAATGGCATTAACTTCAAAAATAAAGAGCACTCTGATTTTGGCTCCCTGCCTAAGTGTGTTTGGAGTCTACATAGTAATACGAGAATAAGTCAGGTTCACATTTTGTTCTCACAGATTCACTTGTTTGAAGTTACAATATAGAAATGTTTCTTTTACCAGATTGTCAAGCGTTTCTTATTTTTAGGAATTTGTTCTTGTAACCTCTCCTTTAAATAAATGTATCCAATAACTAGAAAATTCTTAGTTTTACACAAAATATGGCTTAAAAATTTTTGGAAAGAAATCAGTATTTCATCAGATGCTATTTACTTGTTTATTTTTGCTGTCATTGATAGCAAATAAAAAAGAATCTTGCAGGAAGTGCAAGACATTGTTGACGAATAAAAGTCAGTCTTTTCTGAAGGTTCATTTAACTCTTACAGGGCCTTGTGTTTTGGGTCTTTGTTGGGTGGTAGCCTTTCATTTGGGATAAGTGTATTTTCTGGCACTAAGATGAATCACTGGGGGTGGGACAGAGTGCCTGGAAAGGATCCTGAAAGGGCTGGTTCCAAGTGGGACACATGCCATAGCAAATCCGGAGTATCCTGCATGGTGGGCTGGTGTCTGATGTGCTTGGCTCAGAGCAGGATTTGGAACTCACAGTTCTAACTGGGATCTGCTAGCTAGCTGAGCAATTTCAGAACACATTGAAACTTTTATGTCTCAAGTTCCCTCATGATAACTTATAATACTAAAAGTAACGTGTGCATTTTTTGCAAAGCTAATAAACACAGTTTTCTTATAGGTAGTGGTAAAGCAGTAGTGGATGTAAATACTGTAGTTGGAACCAGAGGATTTCTT
>PISX010024206.1:0-28357 GCA_004024625.1 Mellivora capensis | reverse complement strand
TCTTGAAAGAAGTTGCTGTGGCTGATATCAAAGAGGTTACTGCCTATGTTCTCCTCTAGGATTCTGATGGATTCCTGTCTCACATTGAGGTCCTTTATCCATTTCGAGTTTATCTTTGTGTACGGTGTAAGAGAATGGTCGAGTTTCATTCTTCTACATATAGCTGTCCAATTTTCCCAGCACCGTTTATTGAAGAGACGGTCTTTTTTCCACTGTATATTTTTTCCTGCTTTGTCGAAGATTATTTGACCATAGAGTTGAGGGTCCATATCTGGGCTCTCTACTCTGTTCCACTGGTCTATGTGTCTGTTTTTATGCCAGTACTGTGCTGTCTTGGTGATCACAGCTTTGTAGTAAAGCTTGAAATCAGGTAACATGATGCTGCCAGTTTTGTTTTTGTTTTTCAACATTTCCTTAGCAGTTCAGGGTCTCTTCTGATTCCATACAAACTGTAGGATTATTTGCTCCAGTTCTTTGAAAAATACTGGTGGAATTTTGATCGGAATGGCATTAAAAGTATAGATCGCTCTAGGCAGTATAAACATTTTAACAATGTTTATTCTTCTGATCCAAGAGCATGTAATGGTCTTCCATTTTTTTGTGTCTTCTTCAATTTCTTTCATGAGTGCTCTGTAGCTCCTCACGTACAGACCCTTGATCTCTTTTGTACCCTTGATTTTAAAGGCAAGAAGGTGGAGGCCCTAACACTTGGTGCCCAGGCCACAGCGTGCGGTGAGGACTGAAGGGCAGGGCTGGACCCCTTGCACTTCTGATCCGAATTCCAGCGCCTGAGCGAGCTGGGGCTTCCTCTGGTGGGCCTTCCGTGCTGCCTGCAACCTGCCCTCCCCAGAGCCCTTCTCCTCTATGACGTGCTTCTCCTGGCACCGGTCCCTGGTCAGAGTCCGTACCGGAGTGAAGATCCTTGTTTGTCCACGTAGGTTTGCGGGCCCTGGAATCACGCCTGCCCATCGGCAGCTCTGGGTGTGTGCTGGGGACCCGCTGGCTTCTCGGAACACATCCTGCGCTTTCTGGACCCGTGGCTGTAAAGAGGATATTTTCTTGCTAAAAGTTCCTATTCCCTCCACCACTCCCAGACCTGTCCCATTCTTGACTTCGAGCTCAGAATTTCTTGGGACATCTTTCTGAAATGCTCCCTCCCCTTCCTCGGAAGACCTATGGTGTCTGTGTGTATTATTATCTGAACCGTGGTTACGTTTTACTAACCGTGGTTACGTTTTCCAGCTTTAAGTGCCCAGAAAAACACCTTCTGTGTTCCTAAGTTGGTGCCTGTCAACACCTGTGCAGGGGCGGGTTTTATAGATGAAGACTCACGCGTTCGTCTTTCTGTTGGGGCTGCAGGGCCGCGCTTGGGGGGGCGGCGGGGAGTCACGGGACCCCCAGGACAGATGCTGTCCGAGCGGGGCGGGGGCTTGTGGCTGGAATCGGGCGGGCCGTGGGGACGGTTCCGGTCCGGTCCGAGAGGAAGGGCACCTTTGGGGCGTGACCGTGAGGCGGGGGCTGGCAGGTGGGCTCGGATGCAGAGAGGGGCCAGGGTGGGGACCTCGTGGCCCGAGAGCAGAACCTCGGTCCGCCCAGCCAGTGGGGGCGGGGGCGGCCGGAGGGCGTGCGAGGCGGGGGTCTGGCACGCAGAGCTAGCGGCGGGCATTAGTAATTTCCCGATTCTTCTGTTTTTGATGCTGCGATTTCAAGATCTTAGCCAACATCCCTTCCCAGTCATGAAGCGGCCCTGACGGTCACGCACCCCAGAGCCCAGTGTTTCGGCGGACATCGTCCCTGGAGGGCCGCCGTGCGTCGTCCTCGTTTCCAGGTCGCCGCACAGAGTGGGCCCGGGGCCTGCGGAGGAGGGGGAGGGGCCAGCCCCGCCCGTCGCTCCGGGCTCCCCGCCGGGCCGGTGCCGCCGCCTCCGCAGGGCGCGTCCGGTCCGGGTCCGGGAAGAGCTTTGCAGGGACCCGGCGGACGCCTTCCGGGGCGGGGACGCGCCTCCCTGCCCAGCGCCCCTCGGCCTGCCCGAGCCCCTGCGCCTCCCGTCCGCCCCTCCCCCAGCCTCCCGCGCCTCCTCCCTCCCGTCCGCCCCTCCCCCAGCCTCCCGCGCCTCCTCCCTCCCCGCCCCGCCCCCGCCCTCCCCGGCCAGGAGCTGGGCCTGCATCCCGCCCCCAGACCCGGCTCTTCTTCCCGCTCCGTCCGTGTCTGCGCCGTTTCTTCTGGAATCCTCCTTCTGTCTCCAGCGTCACCGTCCTAAATGTCTGGTGGACGCCGTTTCGTCCCATAAACGAACTTGTGGTTTTACTGCGCACAGACCTAGCGCTTCATCACTCCGCATCCCCTGGAGACAGTACCCCGCACCCACCCCGCACCCAGTGCTTAGCCCCTCCCGCGGAAAGGTCTGCTTCTTGCAGGCAGGGCCAGGGCTGCAGGGGCCGCCGGCGTCACAGTGGGCTCTGTAGGGTCCCAGCCGGTGACTCCTAGCTTGACATATGCCGCAGCAGGTGACTCCGTGGGGGACACCACTGCCTGCTTCTGAGGTTTCTTATGTCGGCCGCCTTCTCCCTGCAGCCCTTGCGGACGCCCAGCTCCCCCGCTGCTGTGTGCCCACGGCCGGTGCGGCCGGCCGCAGAGCAGCTCCTGGGCCTCCTGTCTCACTCTCCACTCCTGTGCGGCTCCTGTCTTGGCCTTCCTTGCCAGCTGCAGGGTGCTTTTGCGGCATGGAAACACTTATCCATTAAAAACAGAGTGGAGAGCAGAAGTCATCTGAGCTAATAATACTTTGCACTAAGTGCTGTGCATTTCACCTACCAGCCCGCGAAGGTCTTGGCGTTCTGAACTAGAAATCTCAAGCAGGAGGGTGTCATCCTCTCGGAGCCAAAAGTTGGCCACCTCCAGGTCTGCCCATGTTTCGGTCAGAAGGGAAAGACCTCGGTGGGAGCCCGTCCTTGCCAGCAGTGTCTTACCTGTCGTGTTCCTTCTCTGTCCAGATGTGGTCCTCGGGACAACCAGCTGCCAGGGGGCAGGGCCGCCACGCTCACTCCAGCTCTGGTGGTGTGGGAGAGCGAGGCACAGAGCATGTGCCCTTCCTGGGGGGAGCCAGACTTTCTGGTCTGGTTCTTCCCCCACGGTCTGGGCAAGGGGACACAAGGGTGCCAGGTGCACGTCAAGTCTCTGCGGAGCCCCCCATTCCTTCACTCGGCAGTACGAAGCCCTCAGCACACTGGCCCGGTCAGGAGCGAGGGAGCAGAAACCGAGCACCCTCACCGCCACCTGCACGCCGGCAGATGCTCAGCACGCCCCCCCACCTCCCGGGCAGACGGCCCTCCAGGATGGGCTCCGTGGGTTTCCACTCTTAACCGCTGGCTCACGGGACTGCTGTGATTACGCCCCTGGCATTTAAAACACCTAATGTGCACGTGGATTTCACCACACACACACACTCCAAACAGAGCACAACAATCACAGTATCACCAAGAAAATTTTGCTGTGGTTTCATAACCGTCGATCAGCTACTTTGATGTTGGTGTGAAGCGACGACGTGACTTTACTAGGTATCACGACTGTTAGTCCTTGATTTAGATTAGCAATGTCCATGCGAAGCTCCGGGTGATTCAGGCCCCCGGACGGATTTTAAGACTATCTGGGTAAATCTTCAGGTCAACCAGGGGGCTCCCCCCACCGTGTGCCATATGCCCAGTGACCTGGTACTGAATGTGACCCCCAAAAGGTGAGATCAAAACCATGAGCCTCTCTCCCCTCATGCTGATTTGACAATCATGGGCCATTAAAAATGATGGATTTGAGCCCATAAACAGGGTGTAGGGCTTCCCTTCCTGGCCCATTGGTAACAGAACCAGCGCACCAAACGCCAGTGCACAGCTGTGTGTTTGCTTTCCTGCTGGAATTTCATTTCGGTGAAGAACACGGGAGGAGAGGCGATTTGGAAGGTGCTTCTAAGCTCAAGGTCAGGGTCTTGGCCCTGGAGAGTCACTGAGCCCCAGTGGCCACAGTGAGGGCCTGGCCGGCACCCACCGCAGGGTTGGGAGAGCCAGCGCCATAACACGTGGGGCTGTGTTTGGGAGCACTGCTCACTGCAGCGGCTGGCCAGTGCTGGACGTGTATTCGTCCGCTCCCTGGGCAGCTCGCGTCCCCAGAAGCACGCTGACCACTGTGCAGCCGCGTCCCCGTCTGCGATGCTCAGGACCCGCAGCTGCGGCGGCAGGTGCGGATCCTTCCCCCTTGTCTGTTTCCCAGAGTTTGACCTCGGCTCCTCTGCGGTGTGTGTCCAGAGCTCAGGGTCTGGATTACTGTGGATTCACTCAGGGATTTCTGCAACGATTCCCATAGGTCCAGGGACTTAGGGATCACAGTTGGGGGGAGTCTGGCGCCCCAGATCGCACCTGGCTCAGCTGGAGGAAAGCCGTTTGCGGCCGCTGGAACTCCTTACGAAGGGGTGAGGTCCTCCCTCTGGCCCTGGGTCATCTCACAGCCGTTGGGGATGAGCAAAACAGAAGCTCCAAAATCAGGACAGCAAACATGGTCTTGGAAAGAATTGATTTATTTATTTTGAAGGCATTGAAGAAATTGTCAAGAAGAATCAAAACTTGTTGAATTTATTTATACCCAGTTTTGGGGGAATAATAGTGTTTTTGTTGAATTAAATAAGGGGGTAGCAATCTTTTGGGGGGCTTAAGGCCTCTAAAGATCTTCGTTTGGTCTTGATTTAATGCCGTATGAGGAAATAAGCTTAAACAGTGCTCCCAGAGAGTCACACACAGGAGGGTGGACGAGGTCTTTCCCCGCCGGGGACGCCAGCTGTTGGAGCACAAAGGGGCCGTGACACGTCCGCCCCAGACAGGAAAGCAGAGAGCAGAGCACTGGCGCAGAGGAGCACCATGGGGCCCGCCTTGCGCTGGCTCTCGATGCCACTCGGCTGCTCGGCCAACGCTAAACGGAGAAGGTGCGTGGACCTCGCATGAGTAACGAAGCGGAGGGCAAACGAGGACGTGGTCGAGCTTTCACCCTCGTGTGTTAGGACATACTTCCTAGAACCACAACAAGTAGGTTTAGAACGTGATCTGAGCCCAAGGAGGGGCAGAGTGTACTGGACCTGGGGAGGAGCGAAGTTCATGGGGTTTAAAGGCCGTCGGCGTGTTAACAAAGCCTTGGCATCTGTGGGAAGCACACAAGCTTTGGAAAGGTGAGACGCTTTCCTAGCGGCCCCGGGGCTGTTCGATCTTCAGTGAGGTCGGTAACGGCCCGCTGGGGAAGATCTGAAGCCCATCGCGTTGCACGGGCGATGGCAGACTGAAGACCACAAGCCAGCGGGTAGCAGGAGTTGGGGCTCGTCCCTCCTTCCTCCAGATCGGGGCGTTACCTTCACCACAGTTAGCTGTTCCAGCAGCTGGTCCCTTTCTCGTCTCTGGACAAAGGTCCAGGGCAGGAAAGACCAAACGCAGCCCCTTTGGAGAGAAATCTCTATACGGTGGCTGTGTTCGCACGAGGGCTTCACCTTCTGACGATGCTCCCCTTCTGGGGCCCTTCCACCCAATGGGAGGACCCCTCTTCCCCCACCTGTGCCGGCGCGGGGTACGGCTGGGTGCTGGGGCAGACGTGTTGTGCTGATCTTGTGCGGTGATAAAACCCGACCGGCTCAGGAGCTGCCTGGAGCTGGAGGGGAGCCCACTCGTGCCTCCGCCCTCCCTGCAGGAGTCTCGCACAGCAGAGAATGCCGTTATGTCAGTGTGTGCGTGAGGCTGGGGATGCGGTCTCGGTTCTCGGGCTCCCCTCTGACCTGGGAATGTCCCCCCTGCCCATTCCAGGCTTGTTCTCTTTGCCACATCCTCTGACAGCCTGCCCTTTAGGAACCGCTTTGGGTGGCTTCTCGGTCATCCCCAAATCCCACATTTCCTCTCCCATTAGTGACCGGGACAGTCTGTGTACTACACTGTCCTGCCGTGTGACGGTTTGCGGGACACTTTTCCCCGGAGAAATTCCACCTCTGAAGACTGGGGAATTCAGTTTATCTGGCCCATTCCCCAGGCTGCTGTGTGCAGATGGAAGGCTCAAAATGGGGCACGATGGCTGCTTTCTGCAAGGATTCTCCAAGATTAGCTTAGTGACATTTGCTAGATGAAGGCCTCTAGGGGCCTGCATGCCTGCCTATGATTTTCTGATCTTAAACAAGCTCTCTTTCTCTCACCCGGGCACTCATACACCTGGATGTCAGTGTCCTTTAGCCTTTGTAGGGAACTGTAGCCTTTTGCGGCACACTTCAGGTGGTCCCTCACGTACTGGCATGATCACGCGGCTTCAACGTGGGCCTGTCATGTGCCCATGTTGCATCGACTTATGAACTTAAATATTGATGGATTGTCTGTTGGGTTCCACAACGTGTTCTGGGCAGTGCGAACACAGAAGTACGGAAGGCAGGGAATGTTCGTGCTCTCCACACGCTTCTATTCTGTTAGGAGACGGCAACGGTTAGTAAGCAGGGACTAACCGTGTCACGTAGTGATCGGGGACAGTGAGTGACTAGCAGAGCTTTGGGAAGGTCTCCATGGGGACGTGACATGTGAGACCAGACCCTGTGTTCAGAAGGAACTACAGTGTGAAGAGCCGGGCAGATCCCTCCAGGCAGAGGGGACACGTCCAGGGACTCTGTGGGGGCTTAGAAGAGCTGAGAACTCCGTAGCCTCGTCCGCTACTGTGCGCGGAGTGACGCTGTGACTCGACTCGGGGCTCTTACAGGTGCACTGTACCTAGCATGGCTCGTTCCGGGAGAGCAAGTGTCTCCTCACTGGAAACTTCTCTGTCAGGCACCGCATTGACGCACCGAGGGAGAAAGGGTCGTACCGTTAGCTCAGTAGGTGCAGAAGACACATTGGATGACGAATGAAGAAACTTCTCAGAAATTAAGCCTATAAAGAAATGTCCTTGACTTCGTAAGGTCGTATAAACAAAAGTGACCAGTAGGCGACACGTTTTATGGAGAAACCTTAGAGAATTTCTTTATGATTCCGATCCAGACACTGTCCCTAATTTCCAACATAGATCCTGGTCCCAGAAACAGGACCAGAACAGCAGAACGAGGGAGGACACGTGGCATGAAGGGAAGAAGAAGAGACACCAGGTGGGCATGTGTCATACGACATATGAGTCTGTAGAGAAGACGTCGCGGCGGCGGCAGCAGAGCAGCTGTTGAAGCCGCAAGAGAGGCCAGCGGAGCAGCTGGACGCGGCCGAAGCCGGACTCCTCGGCCGCGCTTGCCCCCGTCGGCGCCGGGCGACGGGGGCGTGTGGTGGAAATAGAGCTGCGCCGAGAACAGTCGCGCGGCCGCTCAGCGCCGGTGCGTGACCCCACAGAGAATCCGGGAGACTTTGCACGAAGCTTAAACACTCCGTTGTGGGACAGGGAAGGAGATTGTCATCAATGGGAAGACAGACCGTGCTCGTGGGTGGAGGAGTTTACATCGTCAAGATGTCATTTGTCCCGATTAGTCAATGATTTCACTAAAAAGGCAAGATTTCTTTCAGGAATTCAAGAAATGGATTTATTTGGAAAAATAAAGGTGCACGAGACACCGAGAAATGTCTGTGAAAGGAGCTCAAACAGGAAAACTCCCTGCCACGTGGGATGGGCATTGAAGTCCGCAGTGAGCACAGAGCACCCAACTGAACGAGCCGAGAGGAGGTGGTGCTCGCGGGACAGGACGCAGGGCCCAGAACCAGGCACTGGGGCGCAGGGACTGTGACGCGTGGCCCCACCCGGGAGGGAGGACGGGCTCCGCAGAGACGGTTTGGAGAAACTGACTCACTAAAGGGAAGGTCTAGTATCCCCCCACCTCAGCCAACGTGTACAGTCCAACTTTGTGCAGAGTTTTAAAAGACGACAATAACGGTAACGAAGGAAGCAGGGTTGGCGTTCGCGCCGCTGGTTCAAGGCTTCTCTCCAGCGAAGAGCATCACTGACGGCGCCTCCAGGTGTAGGACTAGAAGGCTCTTGTCGCGTCCAAACGAAGCTACACGAAGAGCTCTTACAAATTAGGAAGAAAAGGACTTGAACCCGAATAGAAAAATGGGCACAGGATATATGTTGTTTTGGTGTTTCTTAGAAGGAGATATGGTGGCTCATGGGCAGCACCTTGACCGTGGCCTGGAGCCCCAAGGTGGGGATGGCAGGGCCTCCCTGGAGTGAAGAGGGGGCAGGGGGGTCACCAGCATCCTTGCAGGGTTTTGCCCGGCGTCCGTCCTCACGGTGATCAGCGGCAGCTCTGGCTCCCGGGGTGCCTCACTGAGAATCACCACGGACACATCTCTTCCTTCCAGAAGGTGGTTCATGCGAGGACGCAGAGGCCCAGCCCTGCCGCCTCCATTTGCGATGATTTTGAAAGGATCACTCAGCTTCAAAGGGGCCCAGAAATTGGACGAGGGCCTGGTGTCAATCACGATGCCGGTTTGCTTATCCTTCTGCCCAAGCCCGCCTGCCTTGTGCCTTCATGGCATAGCCACCAAGTGCGTCCCAGGGACCTTCTGCCGCCTGCCTCGCCTCAGAGTCTGTTTCGGGGAGCCTGGTCCACAGGTTTAGGGCGGCAGGAAGTCCTTCCTCGTGTGCAGGGCTCCGCACCCTCCCCTTCGTCAGCCACGTCCCCGGGGAAATGCGTGAGAGGTGCTGGGCAGACCGCTGTGGAGCCTTCGTGAGGTCTCAGCCGTGGGCTGCGGAAGGAGACGCTGCCTTTGAAATGGGGGTCCTGCTGCCAGGGCACACTGTCCCAGGTACAAATGCAGGTGGTGGGGTCTCCCCTCAGCGGCGAGCTGGGGACGGCTGGCCATCCCTCGGCGGCTGGTGTGGAGTGCTCACACGGCAGGAACCTTGGCGTCACACTGTCCCCGGGAATGAGAGGGGACAGCTATGGGCACTCGCCAGTAACCCTTAGTGGGGCGCGGAAACGGTCATGTAGGGCACCTGCCGTTTGTCAGAGTGGGTCAGTTCGTTGCCGCGGGAATGGGGAGATGGGGTTCCCTGGAGGCGGGACTCCCCATCGCTGTGCAGGAGCCGGGGACACACCCTCACCTGCGCTTCCCCAAGGGGACCTGGGGACACATGTTGGGGGAAATGTGCGCTGGGGAGGAGGGCACGCAGACTCCGGGGGGTTATTTGAACCAGCTGGAAGTTGGCATTAACGGATCCAGTGCAGCTGGGATGCCCGGGCGGGGGGAGACTGTGGAGGTTGGATGACCCCACCTGACGTCATCCCGCCGAACAAAGCAGGTCTGCCGGCCCATGCCGTGGTCGCTGGAGTGCATCGCTGCGGCTGGCCCCCCTGGGCTCCGCTGGACCCTGATCGTTCCCGCAGCAGCTGCGGTGAGTAGTTTGGAGCTCTGGTGCCGGGAGCTGGCTCTCCGGGCTGTGCCTCCCGAGGGCTCCGGCGGCCGAGGCTCCAGGGCAGAGCTGGTGCCTGCTGCTGGGGTTTCAGGAGCACCAGGGCCGGGCTGCCATGGTTCCGGGTTCCCAAGGCCTCCTGTGGTTCCCACCCCGGTGTCCTGCGTGCTTCCCTCCCTGTCCCTCCAGGCCCCGGAGGGTGTGGCTTCCCACAGTAACTCACCTCTGGGTTTCCTCCCATTCCGATTTACTCCTTCCATCATTCCTACACTTTTGTAACCAGTTCCTTAACTAAAATCCCCTTCCTGTGAAATACGTAGTGTGCTTTCTATGTTCCGGTCAATCTCTCACTCGGAAAATTTACCATTAATCAGATATTCTTGATTTCCAGTTAGTAGAGAAATAAAAATCAGAACAATCATGAAATACCGTGATACATACATGAAATTACCAAAACGTGGACAATCTTTTAATATCAAGGGTCAGCAAGGACGTGGGGAAATGGGTGTTACCCCAGTTTAGAGGAAAGGCGGCGGGGCAACCACGCGGAAGGGCGGTCTGGGGTTCTGCAGCGAGAGCACGTCCGTACTCCGCGTCTCGTGGTACAACCATCCCGCTCCCGGGCGTGCCCCAGAGAAACTCCGGCCGGTCCGTCTGTCCAGTGGTGATGTCTGCATCAGCTTCGCACGTAGTGTGGGGGGTGGGAGGCAACCTGGTAGGTCCGTCCCTTGGGGAACGGCAAGATCACACGGTGGCAGCTGGGTGCTGCGGAACGTGGCCCGGCAGTAAGCTGGGAGGGACACCGCCCCAAAGCGGTTCCTGAGGGCGTGTGTCAACCCACGGAGCAGCAGTGGCGACAGGACAAGCGGAATGTGGTCCGTAGCTCAGTGCCATGCGTACAGATTTATAGCCGGCAAGTAAGACCCCCCGCCAAGGCAGGGATGAAGCCTCCCTCGTCAGCACCAGCACCAGCACCAGCACCTTCACCACCATCAACCACCACCACCATGACCTCTCCTAGCGCTGCCACCAGCACCTTCACCACCATCAACCACCACCACCATGACCTCTCCTAGCGCTGCCACCAGCACCTTCACCACCATCAACCACCACCACCATGACCTCTCCTAGCGCTGCCACCAGCACCTTCACCACCATCAACCACCACCACCATCGCAGCAACAAAATCCAATCACCATGAAAGATGGCCGGAGGCAATGGAAAGCAAAGAATCCATAGAACGTGCTGATTATAGATAATAATATTGATGTGACTGGCCAAGGTCTCAGTAGAATGGAAAGACCAGTGGACCTGCAGGGAGTGGGGGTGAGCTAAGGAGTCAGACATTGGTCTCTAGCTGAGAGACAGGAGAGAACTGCAGCTCCGCTCTCCTGCGTGGCGGCTCCCTCGAGCAGACTGCGGAGCCTGGGATGAGTGATCGGCCGTGTGCCTGAATCCGTTTATTCCAGTTTATTCCCGCCAAAATGCCAGCTTATGTTAGGGTAAGCACAGCCCATCACTCCACAAATGAAGATCAACTTCATCTTTTCAGCCATTTTGATGTCTGGGGTAGAGGCTTCTGGAAGCAAGCGGGCCTCGTAAACCAGTTTCAGCGAAGCGCGTTTCCAGTTCCTCTCCGTGAGCCAAGTCCTCGCCCTCTAGCTCTGTACAACAGCTTACAATGTGTCGCAGGCGTTGGGAATCTCGTCTAAATAATCCCCTTCTATCCTCACGACTTCTGCCCATTAAATATCTGATGACGTTTATCTTGTCTTCACTGAGTCCATGATTAGGGAAGCCGTGCACACTCAGCGTCCTTAATCTTTCTTCCTAAATCAATCCTTGAAACCAGCCCCTTAATAGTGTTGTTACTCTGTTCCTCTCTGAACCTCTTCCAAATTGTCGATCTTTCTTGTATTGAGCTGCCGACCTGAGGAGCTGAAGGGAGTGTTGTTATGGGTACAGACTCACCGATGTACCCTCGCAGCGTGCTAAGACTTTGGCCCAAGCCTCCTAAAATTAAGCCTGGCTCCCCCTCCTACATTTCTAACTGTAGATACCTCAGATCCTTCGCTCTGTCTGTCTTGACTCTTTTTTTTTTTTTTTTTTTAAATGCAGGATTACTGCTAATTATCTTCCCAATATATTAGATGCTGAAATCTGAGTCAGGAGCAGGGAAAAGTTCACAGTGGGTAACTTTCTCCATTTCCTTTTCGATGCCTAAGAACTTAACGTGATTCTGACAAAACCGTGATTTACCTGAATATACGCCCCTCTGTTTTCCCAGTTTTCATGTGAGAGCCTCACAGTGACTCTGTAAAATGGTCAGCGTCTGATGGTCTCATGGGTGTTGTGGCCTCAGGAAGAGGGTCAGGCAGTGGCTTCAGGTCACCGGGGTCGGCTGCCTGCTTCTAGCTCTCCCCATCACACAGCACTGCCTTGCTCTCGAGTTTGTGCCAGTGATCAGCTTGGACTTCCTTCCATTTCATAAATCTGTTCTTATGCTCTCTTCTTAAATGAAACCTTAAAATAATTCCTGTAATACCCTGATAGACACACTCCAGTTTGGCAACCTTTCATCATTTTATTATTTACTCTCTCATTGCAGGCTTTCTGCACAGCTACGCTATACATGACTTATTTATATGTTATAAATGCTAGCATGAATTACCAAGCAAGCTTTTATGACAGTCTGTCATGCTTTATTCTGATTAGTTCTGATGTATTACCAGTTCCAGCTTCCAGTACCAAAAATATCTAACTGCAAAAATCTGTCTTTCACACAGAAGGCTGTTGGGTGGGAAGAGAGAATCAAGAGCAGGATGGTCCTTTACAGTTGCAGGGTCCAACACTGCACAACTTTGGGGGGGGTCTTTCTCCCAGACCATCATGTGAAAGGCCTTGGAGTCCTTCAGTGCACAACTTGCACTTTTATGTACAAAAGTGCCGGCAGGGGTAGGGGTCTCCCCCAAATGTAGGAGGTGGGGAGCTTTAGAACACCCATTGTCTAGAGTGCAGAAGTTCAAAGTGCATTTAAGGCAACTTCCAAACTGGCTTCGATCTGGATTTTAAGCTTTGCTCCCTCCACTTTCTGCCCTGACACACACCTGCATGATCTCCAAATCTTTATTTCTCTCTACGTTTTTATCCACTTGTCCTTTGTTCTGAATGCCCTTCTCTTTGAACCCAGCAGAGGCCCATTTCCTCTGAGACGTTATCCCTCCATTCTGTCCATGGAGTGAGCTGCCTCCTGCCCTTGTATTCTGTTCGGAGTTGCAGGATTGTATGTATCACATTGTACCGATAGTGAATTGTTACATATTCGTGTTCCCAGTTAGTCCTAAACTTGGCTTTTATCTTCCTCTGAACCAGGCTTCCTGCAGGGTATGTGGATGGCAGTGGGTAATGTCTGCGAAGATAATACTTCTCCACTCTCAGCTCCTCTCTCTTATCCCTGATCCAAATCCACAAAATCGAATTGGGGAAATAATGCAACTAACCACAGGCAATTACAAGAGAAGTTTAAAGCATTAAGTTCCTGATGGGGGCCTATTCTATGGAAATTAAAAAAAAAACCCCTTTGTTCTTGTTCTCCAGGAGTTGGGAAAGGCAAGACCAGCGTGCTCTGCTGGAAAAGCTGGGGAGCGGTACTGTTATCTGTCCGTGTTGTTGACCGCGCACTTCTCAGGGAGACGGTGGTTTTGTTTGACTCACTGAGCGGTGCAGGAAAAATGAGGCAGGGGTGTGTAAGGTTTCGGAGGAGGGTGTGTGGTGGGTGGGCTGGGGCTCCCATCCCCAAAAGGTATGTCCATTCGTAGGGGACCTGATTTAGAAGAGGGTTTTGTGGATGTAATTAAGGTTCTCAAATGGGTATCCTGGATTAACTAGATGGGCTCTGAACTCAAGGCCACAGAGATGCGGGAGGAAGGCCACGTGGTGACAGAGGCTCAGCAAGGCCTGTGCTTGCTGGTGGCAGCGGGAAGCAGGAGTGAGGCAAGGAGTAGGTGCCCTCCCCAGAGCCCTCAGAAGGGACCAACCCTGCTGGCATCTTGACATTGGGTATGTGTCCTCTAGAACTGGGCCAGAGAATTTCTCTTGTCTTCATGTCACTTGTTACAACAGCTGTAGGACACGAATGCACACACATGGGACGCTTTGCCAGGCGGGGGGTAGGGACACGGGGGCACCGAGCCCCCGTGACTCATTTTGAGCTCGGTCTCAGGGTTTCTGGGGGGCACAGGTGGGGTGCCTCCTGGTCCGTGGCATGGTTCCTCTTGTTGCTGTCATCAGCGTGAGCCATGTACTCTCGTCAGGGAGGAGAGATGGCGTGTGTCCTGGACACATTGCTGGGAAGCCGGCTGTGCCTGGAGCTCACCCTGGGGGAGACCGGGGGCCAGGGTGCGCTCGTGCTGCGGCTCCGAGAAGGATGGAAGGCCGACGGCGACGCCTTCGCACGTACTGGTTGGCTGGAGCCTGGGTGTGTCTGAGTGCCCGTCGCCTGGGTCACTGTTTCCCCCACCCCGTCCCCCGTGGGTGACGTCCTACAGAGCCTCTGAGCCAGGGGGTGTGTGCACCCCGGCCTTCCCGTGACCGCAGTTCTTACGTGACTCTGCTGGGTGCTCCGGGGGGTCTGTGGAGGACGGAAGCTCTGCCGGGACCGTTACTAGTCGGCCTGCAGGGCTCTGCCTCCAGCCGGTCAGTGATGGAGTAAGACGAGGTGGCCGAGCTGGGGCTCTACCGGAAGAGGGAACCTGAGCCCCGTGTTCTGGGACACCCAGAGAGCACAGCATTTCGTTGGCTCCGTCATCCATACGGGTTGCAGTTCCCGATTGGGGAGCTCTGCCCGCGTCGCACTCCACAGAGGGAAACAGACAGGGGCTCTAGATTCATTATTCATTGTGGTTTTTGAGATTGTTCACATGGCGTTATTGAGGGTAGGATTCCTTTAACTGTGACTAGGAGAATACCTTTTTGTCCCTCTCTCGAATGTACCATTTTTTCTAACCCAACACCTCAAGGCTTGGCATAGGACTGACTGGAGTGAGAGGAAAATTGTGAAGAAACTTCGGCGGAGTTTCCCATGTTTAGCATGAAGCCATGTTGGAGAAGACGTCTGGGAAGACGCTGCGCTGCTCTTCCTGGAGAGGAGTGGAGGAAAGACCGGAAAGATGCAAAGCCTGGGAGAGGCAAGAGCGCTGGCTCCCAGCAGCCCTTGTGAGTCCTGAGGGGTTTCTGTGGGCGGCTGCGGCGTGGGGGAGGGACTCAGAGAGGAGTCTGCGATAGGATCTGGCCTTAAAGGGACTTGCAGCGTAATGAACGAGCTAGGACATAATTACAATTATAACACAAGTTAAAACGTGGCAGGTTTCATGGAAGATATAAAAATAGAGCATGGGCGGGAGGGGGTAGCATCAGAAAGCCGGTGCCCAGAGGCATTGAACTAGAGCTCTGTTACTTACTCCCAGAGGCCAATACGTTTTATAATCTTAATTTTCTAGATGTTTTCAAAGCATGGGGTATATTCAACTCCCTCAGAGTTTAAGTTAAACAGCGAGCAAATTAAGATTTAAAAACTCCTCGCATGAGATGCAGCCCACTTACAGAGCCCCATTTTCTTTGCCTCTCTCTGGTGGTGGTGGGGCTCAGAAAAGGTTATGCTTTCCATTTCTTCACAGGAAAGCTGGAAAAAAAAACCCCAGAAAAAATATTTTACATTGTGTTGCTCTAAACTCCCTATCTTCTTAATTGCGTGGCATTCCTCTGCACTGCGTATAGGCTACAGCCGGGGACACGGAGACGACTGTTAAGAATGAGAGAGGGGGTGGGAAAGGAAGGCGGGAACGCGGGAAGAAGCAAAAGAGAGCAAGAAAGCAACACGAACAAAGCCGCCTTCGAAATGAGATCATCTTTTCATGTGTGCCGTTTAATGATTTCTTTCGTTTGAAGCAATGTAAAAGCAAGTAATTATTGTTATTCCTAATATCCTAATGCCAAATTGTAAACCAAGGGCACTGGAGAGATAAGTGGGTGCAAGTCCTTGATGATCCCGTGTGTGATAGATCGCTGTGGATCAGATAGTGCCATTACATAACCTGATCAGGCGGCCAAGAAATATGTCAGCAGCTTCGCGGCGTTGGTGCGTCTGTTTGCTCAGCATGGACCTCCTCTCGCTGGAAAAGAAAAGCAATTTGCAGGACTGCACGTGGCTCACTGGCTGGGGGCTGTGGGATCGCTTCCCCCACTGAATACCTCGGGCGTTCTGGAAGGCTCTGTCCGGGGAGGGGAATATCAGAGGTTTCCCCTGCAGCCCGGGAGGCTGCGTCCCCGCCTCACAGCCTGGAAATGCTAAGCAGGTAATTAACAAATCACAGGCACAGGTGAGCCAGCTGAAGTTTGGTAAATTGCTTTTGATCTAAATTGAGATGCTTTGGGGATTTAACTTCTTAGACAAAAAGGGCATAAATAAATAATCAGGACTTTAACGTTGGAACTTGCAAGCCAGCTCTAAAATGTCTTAATGCGCTGGAGGAGGGATGTGGGGAGAACGTCTGGGGCCAGCCCTTCGCTTGCCCTTCGTGCTGTGATGTTGGCTCACCTGATGATCTCAGAACCGCCGCTTGGTGACGTCCAGGGGCTTTAGAGGCCGAGCATTTTGTCAGGAGCGTGAGTTGCTCACAGATGGCTCCGGTTTCATCTCTTATCTCGTGGGAGAGGAAAGGAGAAGGGAAGTGAGCTCTTCCGTGGTGGGTGGGCCGTGCTGCACAGGGTCAGGGTAGCGCCGGGTGGGCCTGGCCGCAGCAGGGCGCGTGCCCGCATGGAGAGGCCCCTGGGAGCGTCCCTGGACACCGCTGCTGCTGCCTACAGGGTGCTCACTGGGCAGGACCCTGCCGGGCTGACACGTGACGAGGCCTCGGCTCCCATCTTCCTCCAGTGCCCGTCTGATGCAGGTGGCGGATGGCACAGGTGCCGCTAATACTCTCCTTGGCGTTCCAGACCATTCACTGACCCCCTCAGCCCTGTGGTGGGCCCCGGGGGGCTGACCTCTCTGGGCTTCATCATCTGGGCCCCTCGCCCTCTGACCTCTGCTGGGTCTGAGCAGCGGTGGCCCCAGGGAGGCAGAAAGGGGACTCCTTCCCTGCTAGGTCATGGTGGCCGGGGCCAGCGGGCTCTGGGGACCATGCTGTCCCTCGCCCTTCACCTGGGGGAGTAATGGGTACATCTGCAGTGCCCTCTTCACCCCCGCCACAGCCCCCCAACAGCCCCCCATATTTCTGCCGACACTCCATTTGTGCTCTCCGCTGCTTCTGCGCTGATGTCACAGTCTGACCAAGGTGGCCACAAATCATCCTAGGAAAGTCCTAAATCCTGACTCTGTAATGGTCTCCTTAGCGCCAGCTAGAGGACACACAGCCTCTGGGAGGAACTACCCTCTTGTGGTTTAGCCCAGTTGGGTGTGATGCAAGGTGGAAGGATTTACCAGCTGTTTCGATTGGTTTGTTTGTCCATCTCTCCAGGAGTCACTCAGTAGGGAGCTGGGACACACCGGGCCCGGGGGATCCAGAGGTGTGAAGAGCCATCCTTCCTGCCAGGAGAAGCACAGTGATCCAACAATCCCTTCGGAATGTGATCACGGTCTACAGTACGTGCTGCACAGAAGGGGTGTCATGAGGCTGTAGAGAAGGGGAGAGAAGTTGGTAGAAACCACGGAGGAAGTGGTGTTTCATAAGAACAGGAAGTAAGAGGAGAGCAGTCTGGTCTGGGGAGAGGGAACAGTGTGTGCAAAGGCCCCGAGGTGAGTGCAGGCAGCTGTTAGAAGGCAGGAGGTCAACGTGTCCGGGTCACAGTGTGTCAGCAGAAATGGGGTGTGGGGCCAGTGGAGACTCATACAGGAGCAGGAGGCGGCTTGTGGAACTGATTCGTGGGGTCTTGGGAAGCAATTGAGGGTTTTGGGCACAAGCATGATGAGCTCAGATCTGTGGTCATAAAATCCCCCGGCTGTTGGGTAGAGACTGGATCTCAGGGGGTCTGGGGCCATCCTGTACCAGAGAGTGGGCAGGTGAAGGGTGCAGGGTCTCAGGCATGATGGGGGATGTTGTCCAAAGAGAAATGTAAAGCACGTGGAAACTTTTACTGGGAAGCTCTGGCAGGACTTTGGCAACAGCTAGAATTTGAATCTGGGGTTGGTTTGAGAGGTGCCAATGGAAGGGGCTCCTGGGTCTTGGCTTGCGGGGCTGAGACACGGATCCCCACGAAGGGGGGAGGCTGTGTCCTCAATGGGGCTGGCCGCTGAGGCCATGGGTCTGGGAGCACAGGGCTGTCCAGGCTGGTGCGCTGGTGTGGTGGGTGCAGACTCTGACACGGAGGTTGTGGGCTGGAGGCTGCAGGCAGCTCACAGGCGCTCACAGGATCTCACCACACTTTGCACTGTGAGAATTCTCAAGTGTGAGGTGATTAGGCAAAAACACGGCCAGAGATTTCTCACATGGAAGCATAGAAAATGCCCATCGTGGAAGTCAGGAAAAAAAGAAGGCACCAGGAGCCGTGATGGCCAAGCGGCTGCCCTCCGTTGGGGGAAAGGTCTCCCTCCCACGGACACCGTGCCCCCAGGACCTTTGAGCCCCACTGTTCCAGCTCCAGATCCTCTCTCGGCGTGGGGGTCACAGGGCAGAGTGTCTGGGACCCCTGTTACTTACCTGACAGCCAACCTCACTGGTGACCGCCGCATAATAATGTTTACGGAGCTGGACATTTCAGTTCGCAGACATCTTTTCTTTTTCTCCACAAATATGTAGTGCTCATCGGGGACGGTACAGACCTTGTCCTCCCTGATTTGCGGGTGAGAAGGTGCTCATCCCCAGGGCCCTCCCCTGTGCTGTGAACACCATTCCTGTCACCCGACCCTCTCCGGTCGGTGCCACTCAGCGTGAAGACCGGCAGGGGCTGACAGTGTCGCACAGCCGTCCGCGGTCTCTGTGGCTCACGGTGGCCGGTTACCCGGGACCACCCTTGGAGTCCCTCCTTTATCTTCTGCCCATGACCAAGCCTGACCTCACCCAGGCCCGGCTGTGGGACAGGGAAGTGGCTCTGAGGACTGTGCCTTGGGGCTGATAGCTGTGGTCCATGCCCAGGCATCCAGGCTCCGGCTGAGAGCCCAGAGCCAAGGACAGGGGATAAGTGATGTCCTAATAGGCGGTTCCCAGCAGTCTGGCGCGCAGCCCTGCTGTTCGGGGGCCAGGCCAAGTTAGGGGGACATTTGTGGCCTGCTGAGGGCTCTCACGTGGAGCTGGGGGCCCAGGGTCAGGGTCAGGAAGCCAGAGCCAAGCTGACGGGGTGAGGGGAGGGAAGCAGGGGCACTAGCGCCTGGGTGCACAGAGCCTCACAAGGCCCTCCTCCTTCTGGGTCTTACAAACCTTACGTCTCCAATTGTCCGCCAGCCACTTGCATGAGGCTAGAGAGTGCGCCTGCGCGCAGACACCTGCGCCGGGATGCTGGACCGAGCCCTGGGCAGGCGCGTGGCAGGACGTCTCATGGTGGGACTCACTCCGGTCCTGGACGTCCTCTCCCCGGAGGCCGTGTGAGTCTCGCTCCTGCCTGGTCTCAGCTGCAGCTCCTCCAGAGTCCACCTTCCTCTGCCTCACCAGCTCCCTCCCAGTTTCGCCCAAAAGTCACTGCCCTGTAGACCAACGCTTCAGTGCCCTCGGGAGCTCAATGCTCAAAAGAACTTCCCAGCAATTCCTGTAAAGTAAAGAATATTTTAGGGGCGCCTGGGTGGCTCAGTGGGTTAGGCCTCTGCCTTCGGCTCGGGTCATGATCCCAGGGTCCTGGGATCGAGCCCCGCATCGGGCTCTCTGCTCAGCAGGGAGCCTGCTTCCTCCTCTCTCTCTGCCAGCCTCTCTGCCTACTTGTGGTCTCTGTCAAATAAATAAATAAAGTCTTTTTTTATTTGACAGACAGAGATCACAAGTAGGCAGAGAGAGAAAGAGGAGGAAGCAGGGTCCCTGCTGAGCAGAGAGCCCGATGCGGGGCTCGATCCCAGGACCCTGGGATCATGACCCGAGCCGAAGGCAGAGGCCTAACCCACTGAGCCACCCAGGTGCCCCCATAAATAAAATCTTTAAAAAAAGAATATTTTTGAAAATAAACGTTCCCTCCTGTTTAGCATATCTCTTCTTCATAAGCCTGTTATATGTAAACTTTATATTCTGTGTAATATATGTCACTCTTATATTCATGTGTTATTTTAAATCAAAGTGGACATTAGTTATATTTTTATGATTTTCAGACAATTAGTGGGGCCTAGTGCAATGAGTTTAGGGCGAGCGGTGAGCTTTCAAAGCAAGCAAGCTTCGGCAGGCTAAGTTGGTCTGTGCTCATCTGCATTCAGATGCTTAGTGGCCTTGTGAAGGGTCGGGTGACTCATCGCACTTCTTTTAGGGTTGGTGGAGCTTATCCTTGTTCTGTTTTTAATTTCAGAGCACTCTGAGGCATGCACGGGTACATGTGAAGGTAGTTTGTTTTAGGAACTTCAGTACGTTCCTTGAATTTGTGCATCCCAAGCTTACAGGGATTTACTGAATTAAACAGTATGAGTTTCCCTCCAATACTGGTTAAAAATAGTGAGATCATCATGAGCACGCTGGCGGGATCATCCATGGTCACGATCCGTGGCTGGTGGTCAGGGAGACCGGTCACGGGTGTCCTGGCAAGATCATCCACCATCATAATGCATGGCTCGGTTTCTTTTTTCTTACCTTTTACTCCTCTCCTAGAACAGAGCTCTTTTGTTTGATTATTACCTGGGCAAATTCGCTATACGATTAAAAAAAAAATTATGCACGCGGCTGACTGCCGCCCAGAAACCCTTAGGAGAAGACGTTCATTTTCATCTTGTTTCCCAAATGAAGCTTTAAATCTAATTGGATCTTGAAAGAAAATACCTGCCTCTCACTTAAATAATGTTCTTATTTGTTTATGTGGTTTACCGTCAGTGACGGGGTCTTCGTGGGCTCGCTCGCTGCACGCTCCGGGGTCCTTTGCATAGAGCACTTTGAGTAAGTTATAAACCATTCTAGACACAGAAAAATTTAATTGTTGGAACATTTAATAGTGTAATAGCATAGCCTGGCACCTGGTATGGGCCTTTGACATAGTGGAGGCTCAATAAATATTTGCCGAATAAATGAAGTCCTGCTCATCCATCACTGGGTCAGAAGAGAGCCGCTGTTTTACGAGGGTTTAGCTGTTTCCCATGAGTTTGCCGTGGGGGCACTTGAAGGAAGTCTTCGATGAGGTTAACTATTTCAGTCTCTCCCCGCGAAGGAAGCCCCGGGCTGGAAGGCGGCTGCCGGGAGATGCGGGAGCAGTCGCCAGCGAGCTGTCCGCCCCACGGCCGCGTGGTTGGCCGGACGCCCCCGCCTCCCGGGTAAGGGACTTCCTCCCGGGGGCTCCGAGTGCGCCTCGGCTGGCTGTGGGCTCCGGCCAACATCTCCACAAAAAATGACTGCCTAAGCATTTTGTAAATGAGCGCATAAATATTTATACATTTAAAAATAGACTTCCACGAGACTTGGCGGTGAGAAAATAAAACATTGGCGTGGCTCACGTGGAGCAGAAGCGCTCCGGAAGCAGCGGGCTCCAGCCGAGGCTCGGACGCGGCCTCCACGGACGTCTCTCCAAAGCGCCCAAGCTGCCCGCTCAACGTTTGCAGAACAGGGATGGGGGTCCAGGAAGCTGGCAGGATGGTTAAGAAAATGAGTTGTCTTTTGAAACTTGGAATTAAGGCTTCTTATTCCTTAGGATTGTCCCTCATTACCTTCCTGCTTTCTTCTCCACATGGCGAAGCCAAGGACTCTGGCCCGGGGACCCTCTGCCCCGACGGCATCTGTCAGCGTCTGCGAGTCAGACAGAAGGTCAGAAAGCCCCCAGCCCAGCTCTCGGGCTCCCGCCCAGTGCCCCGCCCTCAGGGGCTGGCTCTGTAATTAGGACAAAAGCTTATTTGAGATGGCGCTTTCAGTAAATGGGAGCAGAACTTCTAGAAGGCTCACCAGCTATTTTTATCTCCGAGGAGAAAGCACGGATGTCAGTGGGGAGCCTGCTGCGGCTTTCATGGAGCATCGCATGAGAAAGATGGGCAGAGGGTTGGGGCCACGCTCCGCTAAGGACTCTGGACCATCTGATGGTGGGGCTTCTTGTCAGCGAAGGGACATCTACTCGGGGACACCTTGGAGTTCCCTCCCCCTTTTGTCACATCCTCCCTTTGAGGAGAGTGAGCCTGGGGACAGTGCCTTGTTGGGGGAGGAGATGGTCTGGGGCCACGGGGTGGGGGCCCGGTTGTTCCCCTGGGCATGCTCTCCTCGATGTGTGGCCTCGAGGGGGGCCTCCCAGCTTAGGCCGGCCTCAGAATCCTTCCCACCCAGGAGACAGCGTGGGGCCAGGCTGGAAAGGCTGTGGGACTCACAGGAGGAGGGTGCTGTCCCGTGCCCTGCAGGCTCGGAGGGTCCCCCCCACACCCTCTTAGAGCCCAGGGGAAGGGCCCAGGCAAGGATGCCACTCTCTGGGGTGCTGAGTTAGAGCGCTGGCCGGACCAGTAAGCAGGAAAGGGGTTTTTCTAGCTCAAGAGAAAAGCAAACAACGAGGGAGGTTTAGAACTAGAACATTGAATTCGAGTATTTCCCCTTGTTTCAAAAATGGAAGTTTAACAGGTGTCGGCAGTAATACGTGATCCCGGCTCTGTGACCTTGCGTGAGCTGGATGTCCCCTCTGAGTCTGTATGAAGCGGACGGTAGTTAGTACCAGATCCCGGGGCCGTGAGGGCTCAGCGGGATTGGCCACGGTGTGCGCAGCCCGCACGGTTTTGAGCGCAGCCGAGTTGGACCCTCGGTGTGAGTGCTGCTGGTTTGTGCTGTTGTCGTGGTCATTTTAATTCATGTCTCTGTCACCATTTCTGCAAGACGGTGACTGAATTCTGAAGGCAAATGGTTCTAAAAGCATCTTCTTGGCAAACACTTGTTCATTTTTCTCTGGTTTGGGATGAAGAGCTAATTGCCTTGTGTCATCCAACTTGACTTTCCTCCTTCGTACTGAAATGCCTGCTTCACCTTCCGCTGGGCTTTCCTCTGAGCTGCTCTCGCTCTGCGTTCCCTGAATTGTTTCGCGTTCTGGCTGAGCCACGGCAGGCCACTTCCGCAGTTAATAAATTGCATAGTATTAAGTCTGAAAAGAATGTTGGGCACAGGGTGTTTTCGGATAACTCGTGGGTGTGTGCGTGTGTGAGTTGTGCACATGCACGTGCGTGCATTTGGCTCCATGTGAATGCTTATAGAAGCTGAAGGCGCTCTGTTTTCCATCTGCCCTGGCTCAGTCCTCACTCTCCCGTGCGTCCGTCTTGCCCGCAGCCCTCCGCGTGGGTGACCCCGCCACTTGCTGCGGGACCTCCCTCGAGGGGGGATGGTATTTGAGGCCTCACTCAAACATCACCCCTCAAGGATCCTTCCAGACCCACCAGATGTAATCTCAAAACGCAAAGTCTGTCGGCCAGCCCAGCCTTCCTCTAAACTCCCCTGCGCCGCCCTCGGACCTGGACCTCATCGTCAATGTCAGGCACGCTCCACGCTCCACCCCAGACCGTTTCTACCGCGTGTCCTGGCTCTGAGCCCAGTGTGGTGCCCAGCCCCTCCAGCCCCCGCACGCTGCCGTGTGGCCTCCCGCTCTTGGCCTTTCCCTTCTCCAGGGACACTGGGCCAGCGCCCTGAACTGACCTAGGTTGTTGCCTCTGCCAGGCCTGGCCTCCTGCCCCACCTGCTGCTGACCGTGTCTGCTCAACCAGTAAGGCCCATCTGGGGTGGCTGCCTCCTGCACGAGGCCCCCTGTGTCCCCACAGACGGCCTCTGTCCCCGTTGAGCCCACCTTGACCTCTCTCCATTCTTAGTGGCGCACGCCCTCTGTGCTGGGTCTCAAGCCTTTGCATCCAAACCCGCCTTCCCACAGCCGTGAGCAGGAGGCTCCGGGTCCTTCCTCCTGCACACGCGTCTCTCCTGCTGGCTGCCTCAGGTCCCACTGGGGGACGCTCTGGGTCAAATCCCGGAGCCTCCAGCATTCCCCTGTGAACAGCGAGGTACCCCCTGCAGGAAGGCATGTGAGGCCCCCGCCCGCACGCAGGCCTGGTCATTCATCCGCTCAGGAATAACCAGCTGAGCGATCGCTACTTCCTTAGCGACAAAGAGGAGAGAAGGGCTGGTTTGGAGCAGGGGTGAGCCGGGCGCCACCACGGGGGTGGGGGGGCGGGTCTCCGGGGGAGGGGGCTGTGGGGAGACAGGCCGGCGAGCTGCCCTCTGGCCCTGGCCCTGGCAGGCTCCCAGCCCCGCGACCGTGGGGAGCGCTGTGCGTTTATCACTTGTGGCTCTCATTAACACGTGAGCTGCTTTCACTTCCGATCCCTGCAAAGGATGCGCCTCGTCCAAGAGCGCCTTTAACTGCTTCGCTCGGCCGCGCCCGGAACGCTCCACGCAGGCCTGGGTGCGCGGCCGGCCTGACCTTCCCAGCCTCCGGGTGAGCTGCAGGTGAGCCCAACGGGCTTCCTCGTCCTTAGCCGGGAGGGTCGCTGTGGGGGCTGCTGTCTGTGGAGTCCGGCTGTGGGAGGACGTCTCTCTGGCAGGGCCCGACCTGACAGAGGCTCTCCGAGTGGGGTTTGTGTCAGGCTGTGCGGGCTCCGCTGGCGCACGTGACTCATTGAGCTCCCGTGGAAGGAGCCGGTCGCGGTCGCAGGAAGTAGGGAGCAAAACAAAACCCCGACAGAAAGGTGGGCTTGAAGCCATAATGTCAAGAGTCACAAGGCGGCTGCAGTGTCGGGTCCCCTTGGCAGCGCCTGGTGACGCGCGCCCACTCTTGTGTCCCCCTTGGAGAGGCATCACGCCTCCCACACTGGCCTCTGCCTCTGTCCCTCTCCCTCCTCCCCAAATCCTCATCAGAGGGCCTGCCTGTCCTCTAGGGCGACGTGCCCCCAGGCTGGCCCCTCCCAGCTCCTGCCACCGCCCACCTGCCCCTGGGGGGCTGCTCTGCTGGCCGCCACTGCAGGGACAGCCCTTCATGGAGCATTCTGTCCCTCTGCAAATGTCCCTGCTTTCCTGACGCTTCTGACCATATTTAAAAGTTCTCAGCCCCAGAGGGGCTCCTCCGAAGCTGGGTCTCCATCCCCTCAACTCCTCTTCTCCCGCCTGTTCAAGCTGAGCCCCCACTGCTTAGACGCTGGCCAGTGCACGGGATCCAGCCCCCATCCCCGTCCTGGGCCTGCTGCTGAGCCCAGGGTGGTTTGGGTCCTTACCCCGTGCGGCTGCCGTTGGCCACTGTGTCCTTTCCGAGGCTCTGTGCTGTCCTGGCTTCCAAGCATGCCTCAGAATACCTCCAGGGTAGTATCTTCCGGCTCTTCCCCACATGCTGGTGGGCACCAGGCTTCTGTCCCGGGTATTGGCCGACGTGCGGTGGGGCCACACCTACCGTTCTGACAACTTAGCGGCTGCTGACTCCCGTCCAGTTGGGCCCAGACCCACCTGCCGGCTGGGTAGACATGGCTCTTTGCTGTCCCACAAGGGCTGTGACATCCCCAGATGGACTTCTCGTCTCCCATCCTACTCCAGTTCCCTGTCCCGATGAACAGGGCCCCAGCCGGCCAGCGCCCGGGGGATACGTAACTATACACACAGTGTCCTGTTGGTTACCGTGCACCTGTCCACGCAGTAACGTGCGACATGTGTCCTAAGGGGTCGGCCCTCATGATCATGGAGGCTGGGAAGTACCAGGATGTATGGGTGGCAGGTGGGAGACCCAGGAGGAGCAGCAGTTTCTGTTGGAGTCCAGAGTCTGGAGGCAGGGAGAGGCTGATGTCCCAGGCCAAAGCCAGGAGAATTCTCTCTTTCCAGAGGAGGCCAGTCTTTTTGTCCTAATCAGCTGCTTGGAGAAGGGCCACCCACACTGGGGAGTGCGGTCTGCTCTGCTCCGTCTCCCGATTCCAGCGTTCGTCTCCCCGAGGACGCCCTCTCAGACGCAGCCAGAATAACGGGAGACCGGCTGTCTAGGTGCCCGTGGCCCAGTCACGTGGCCCCCTCCTTAGCCATCACGAGGCGCGTGTGCTGGGGCCAGGAACGCAGTTCCCCAGGACGGGCAGCATGGCAGGAACAGGGAGCGGGAGGGCAGCTGAGACGGGGAGAGGCAGTCAGGGCCCCTGGAATCGTGGGGCCAGAGAGGAGAGGGGCGATCTGATCAGCTTTGAGGAGCGTCACTCTGGCTGAGTGGAGGGTCGAGGTGGGGCGGGGCAGTGGGGAGGCAGGTACGTGGCTGAGTGTTCGAGTTACCGATTTATTGCCGCTCTGCTTCATGTTCACCCTTCTTTGCCCGCTCTGCCGAAGTGGACGTGGGCCCACGGAATACTTCTCCTTTGCCCGCTGGCTGGATGTGACGCTCTGTTGGCAGAGCTCGGTGGAGAGACCCTGCGAGAGGACGGGCTTTGGCCTCCTGGCTCTGCGGTGGCCGGGCAGCGTCTGTGGCTTCAGCAGCGTGGCCAGCCTTTCTGGCACTGGTCTCCCATGCGGGGAGGCTCTCCCAGTGCCGGCCTGTGCAGACACGTGACCTCCCTGCACCCAGGGTGGGTGACCCCCGGGGCCGGCTCCTATGGCAGGTGGTGGCCCGCCGCTTCCCTTGGCCGTCCTCTCGGTCACTGTCGTGGCACAGCTCCTCTGGACAGATGCTTCCCTGTGAACAGCTTCCCAGTCTCCGTAGAGGGAGGGCTTCGGACCAGCTCTGCTGCCGCGGCACCCCAGAAACTCCCGTGGGTGGTCGAGCCATGGGCGCGCGTCTCCGAGAAGGCCTGGATCTCGGCTGGGGTGGGTGTGGGGGGCGGGGCGGCTCCCGGGCTCTGCGGTCCTTTCGTTCTTAGGAGTCCTCCCTACTTGTCGCTAGCAAATCCGCAATGGTGCGAATTCCTGCTTACGGTCCGGGGTTCGTTATGCTGAACTTTCCCCGTTTGGGGGACTGTGTGGGTTTTCTCTCCTGCCTAGACCCTGACCGATCGATGTCATTTTGAGGTACGCTGTTACGCTGTGGTGGTGGAAGTCCCGAGCCCCCCTGGCCTCGGAGGAAGTGGACACGGACCCTGCTTCTCGCAGCCAGCTGCTGTCCCCCCACCCCCGGGAGCGAGGCAGGTGCTGTGGGGCTCGGTCTGACCGATACGTGGGCGTATGACTGTGACAAGGCTAGGGCAGCCCTCGATAGCCCTGTGCCTATCACTGGGCTCTTCTGGGCGTTTCTTATGTACAATAACACAGCAGCGACACGATGTTTGGAAATCTCAGGTCGTACCCCGGAAGAGGGACCGTGGCCGACAGTGTTATACGTCAAGAAGACCTTTCCGCAGACCCCAGGCTGCACCGTGGTCAACGAACAGAGTTCGCGCGGGTTTCAGTCCGTAAGTGTCTTTGCGGGTAACGATGTGACACTCGTGCTGTGTGTGGCCGATTAGTCTCCGTGTTGGTAGGACGCGACGGAGGGGTCTCTGCGGAGTGCGTCTCACGTGCAGGGGGGCAGCGCTGCTTCTATGATCTGTGACTTCACCCCATGTGCTGAGACTGTCCCCGGGGTCAGATGAGGGGCCTGAGGTCGGGGGCCAGGCTTTATGGGGAGCCGGGCAGCTGAGTCGTCAGCCCCCCTCCTTTCCTGTGAGGGACCGAGACGTGTTTCTCCCAGCCGGGGGAGCCCTGCGGATCGTCCCCAGCCTGCTCTCTCGACTCTTCTCAGAAGGTCCTGCACGCTGGAACTTCTGTGTCAGTACCGCACCGTTCTGGTGATTTCTGGTGGATTCTAGCTTGTCAGTGCTTTGAGTGCAGGGCTCTCTGTGCTGGGGACAAGACTTCAGAACAGTGTGGGTGCTGTGAGGGGACGGAAGCCCCCGTTGGGGTGTGTGAGTGTGGAGAGCGCATCTGCAACGTAGGGAGACGTGGGCAGAGCGCGTCGTTTATGAGGAAGGAGCAGCCCCCACCCCTCATGCCGCGGGTGCCTGTCGTGGTTCAGGCCGCGCAGGCAGAATGCCCCAGGTCTGGGCGGCTTCGCTGATGTTCCCTCTCACAGATCTGGAGGGCACGGCAGCTTTGGTGTCTGCTGGGGCTGGGGTCCCACGTCCGGACATCTGACAGAGAGTGGAGAGAGGACACAAGCGCTCTGGTGCCTCGTCTTAGCAGGGCACTGATCCCAGCCCAAGGCCCTGTCCTCATGACCCAAGCCCTGCAGGTCAGGTTTCAGCAGATGAGTCTGGGGGACCGCGCGTGGCCCACAGCCGTGATCTCTGGCAGACAATGAAGAGGGCTCTGATGGAAAGCGAAGACACGCAGCATTTGAACAACACACGGGGGACCGTCACTTCCTGGGGCTTGTCCTCAGTCTGCACAGTAGCGATGAAGAGTGTGATTAGAAAGTGTTCTTTGTCGCCGCTGTCCTGAAATCCTGCTTGGAGCGGCTGCAGGGTCTCCGTGTGCTGGTTGACCGCAGGCCCCAGGACGTAGGCCCGGGCTTGTGCGGTCTCGGTGTGCGACACACGGCTCACCGTGGGGCCCGACTGCTCTCACTCTGCTCACCCTGCTGGGCTCCGGCCCCACACCTGTGCCGGCGTGCGGGCTGCACCCTGCGTGCTGTGAGGAGGCTGTCCCGCGGGACTACAGAGCCGCCTCAGTCGGCTGACGCCAGCTGCGGCAGGTGGCAGGGGACCACCAGCCCACCTTGGGCTGAGCAGGCGTCCCCCATCCTGGGAACGTGGCGCTCAGTGTTCTGCTCACAGGACACGAGTTCTGGTTACCCAGCTTTCTGCAAGGCCGAAGGTCTTCCGCAAAGAAGCATCAGAACATTTGGGGTTCGCCCTTGCTTCCAGAAGCTTCTCTAAAATTCAGATGCGTCCCCGTTCCAGTACCCCCTTCACCCAGAGTCACGGCCA
>PISX010024205.1:0-28352 GCA_004024625.1 Mellivora capensis | reverse complement strand
AAAGTTGCAGAGAAAGTACAGATGATAAAAAGACTCACCGAGGGGCACCTGGGTGGCTCAGTTGTTAAGTGTCCAGCTTTTGGTTTCATTCAGCTCAGGTCGTGATCGCATGGGTGATGGGGTCAAGCCCCACGTAGGGCTCCGTGCTCAGCACAAAGTCTGCTTGTCCCTCTCCCTCTGCCCCTCCCTGGCTTGTTCTCTCTCTCTCTCTCTCTCTCTCAAGGAAATAAATAAAATCTTTTTTAAAAAATAAAAAATAGGGGCATCTGGGTGGCTCAGTGGGTTAAAGCCTCTGTCTTCAGCTCGGGTCATGATCCTAGGGTCCTGGGATCGAACCCCGGATTGGGCTCTCTGCTCAGCGGGGAGCCTGCTTCCTCCTCTCTCTGCCTCTCTCTCTCTGCCTGCTTGTGATCTCTGTCTGTCAAATAAATAAATAAAATCTTTAAAAAAATAAAAAATAAAAAATAGGGGTGCCTGGGTGGCTCAGTCGGTTAAGCATCTGCCTTTGGCTCAGGTTTTGATTCCAGGGTCCTGGGATAGTATCCTGCATTAGGCTCCCTGCTCAATGGAGAACCTGCTTCTCCTTTCCTCCCTGCCTGCTGCTCCCCCTGCTTGTGTGCGCTCTCTCTGTCAAATAAATAAATAAATTTTTAAAATAAAAAATAAATAAAAAGATTCACCCAATTCAAAAATGGGCAGGGGATTTGCTTAGACATCTCTCCAAGGAAGATACACAAGTGGCCAATAAACACATAAGAGGTTCACCGTCATTAGTCACCAGGGAAATGCAAATCAGTTCCACATTAAGATACCAGTTCATACCACTCTAATGGCCGTGATCAGAGAGGAAATAGCAAGCAGCAGTAAGGATGTAGGGACACTGGGACCCTTGTCCATTGCTGGTGGGAATGTAAAATGGTACAGCCACTTTGGAAAACAGTCTGGCAGTTCTTCAAAAGGTTAATCCTAGAGACGCCTGGGTGGCTTGGTCAGTTGAGCATCTGACTCTCGATTTCAGCTTATGGCATGATCTCAGGGTCCTAAGACTTAGCCCCCCATCCCCCCCATCGGGCTCTGCATTGAGCAGGGAGCCTACTTGGTATTCTGTCTCTCCCTCTCCCTCTGCCCTCCCCCTGTCTGTGCGTGCTCTCTCTCTCTCTCTCATAAGTAAATAATTATTTTTTTTTAAAAAGGTCAACCATAGGGGCGCCTGGGTGGCTCAGTGGGTTAAGCCTCTGCTTTCAGCTCAGGTCATGATCTCAGGGTCCTGGGATCGAGCCCCGCATCGGGCTCTCTGCTCAGTAGGGAGCCTGCTTCCCTCTTTCTCTCTGCCTGCCTCTCTGCCTACTCGTGATCTCTGTCTGTCAAATAAATAAAGTCTTTAATAATTTAAAAAAAAAGGTCAACCATGGAGTTAACATAGAGCCCAAGCATTTCACTCCCAGGTATATACTCAAGATAACTGAAAACATGTGTCCACACAAAGATGTAGGTACCCAAATGTTCATAGCCGCCTTATTCATAATTGCCACAAAGTGGAAACAACCCCAATGCCCATCCGCAGGAGGATAGATGAGCAAAATGCAGGCTGTCCGCAGAATGGCTATTATTTAGCCATCAAAAAAGTACTGACACACGCCACAACACAGACGATCCTTGAGAACATGACACTAAGCGAAAAAAGCCAGACACCGAAAAGGTCATATATTGTATGATGCCATTGATATGAAATGTCCAGAATAGGTAAATCCATAGAGACAGAAAATAGATTAACAGTTTCCTAGGGCTGGGAGAAGGGGGAATGGGGAGCGACTGCTCCTGGGCACAGGGTTTTTTCTTGGAGGGATGAAAATGTTCTGATATTAGATAGTGAGGCGAGTTGCACAATCCTGTGAAAATACTAAAAATCACTGAACTTATGCTTTGAAAGGGTGAGTTATAGTATGGGAATTATAGCTCACACTAAAGCTGTTGTTAAAAAAGGAGGATGCGCACTTGGGTGGCTCAGTTGGCTGAGTGTCTCACAATTGATCTCAGCTCAGGTTTTGATCTGAGGGTAGTGAGTTCGAGCCCCGTGTTGGGCTTGGTCACGGAGCCTACCTAACCAGCTGAGCCACCCAGGCGCCCCTTGGTGGAGCCTACTTAAAAAAAAAAAAAAAAAAAAAAAAAAAAGACAGTAGGAGAGGTTCCCAAGCAATGTCTTTGTCAGTGAGGCAGGAGTCCAGCAGCTGCAAAAATTCCTCCGCCCCTTCCTGTTGGCAGTCACTTGCCTGCTCTGCGCCCTAGGGATGTGGGAAACTCGGGGTCCAGCTGGCAGTCCAACTACCACAGGGTGGGAGTTCGGGTGTGTGTGTGACATGGTTCCTGTCCTCAGGGGGCATTCTTCCTAGCGTGTGTTCCTTCCTCTTCATCCCCCACACCTGGCCAGTGCCAAGTCTTAGTTTTTTCATCTGTGACTAACTCTCCAGTATGTCCCCTTCTCCCATTCCTAGCTTCTGCCCTCTCCACTTGTCCTCTCTCTCCAGAATTGCTTCTCCAGCCTCCCCCTTGAGCTGCCATTCTTGTGCTCTCTGACCTACCCTCCCCACTCTCCTCCGCAGCCACCTGAAACACAACTCTCATTCTGCCTCACCCCCTCCTTAACTTTCCATATCTCCCTAGTGTAGTATCTGCGCCCCCAGTAAACTGAGCTCTGGGAGGGAAGGCCTCTTTGTATTCAGAGCCTAGAACATAGTAGGTGCTCAATTATTGATTGACAAAATGAATAGGGCCAACCGGGAAGGCTTCTTTCGGGAAGTGGTATCTCAGGAAAGGTTTAAAGGACCTGTCTCCAGGTGGGCAGCGAAGGGTTTGTGCAACGCCCTGATTGTTGCAAGCTGGGCTGAAACAGCGTTTGGGCCCGAGTGGAGGGCTGGGGAGAAGCTGCAAGGGGGAGGTACTGGGGATGCGGGAGCTCCTCAGAGCCCGTCTTTCAGATGAGCGCGAGGCCGTGCAGAAGAAGACCTTCACCAAGTGGGTGAACTCGCACCTCGCCCGAGTCGGCTGCCACATCGTGGACCTCTACGCCGACCTCCGCGACGGCTTTGTGCTCACGCGGCTCTTGGAAGTGCTGTCCGGGGAGCAGCTGGTGAGGGGGCCTGAGGGCCTGGGGAAAGGCCACGACCCTGGGATCGGGGCTGGGTTATCACAGGGTTGGGCTAATGGATACCTGGAACGTCCAAGAAGGCCCCACGGGTTAGGGGCCTCCTACTCAGGTGGGTGGGGCTATGGCCCAGAGGTGGGGCTTGAGTGAGCCTGGGGGCGTGGCTGGAAACGAAAGTGGGGATTCGGTGGAAGGTGAAGGTGGTGGTTCCAGCGGCCTTTGGGCATGGGGTGGGGAGGAACTCTGTTGGAAGGGGTGGAGCTAATGGAGAAGGGAGGGGCTTTATTAGAGGGGGCTGACCTGCGTAGCGCCTTAGCAAGACGGAGGGTTATAAAATAGGGGCAGGACCCTGTTGCAGGGGGTCGATGGTTGAGGGTGCTGTTGTCATCGGAAGGGGAGGCCTAGGTCATGGAAATCTGGGGCACCAGACAGAACTCTGGTGTGAGATTGTCTTGTGGTATGGGTTGCCGTTGTATTTCTAGATGATACAGAAGCCGTGGATGAGGCTTCATCGCAAAGGGTGGGATTCTGACGGAACTAGAGATTTAGTAAAGGAGCTCAGAAATCTTAAGTGACAAGACTAGAGAATAGAAACAAAGGCCACTGGAAATGCTAGCGCTGTAAACCAGGAGAGACCTGGGGGAAATGGGCGTGGCTTTTGGCAAGGACCTGAGAGAGGTAGGCGCGGGGGGGGGGGGGGGGGGGGGGGGGGGGGGGGGGGGGGGGGGGGGGGGGGGGGGGGGGGGGGGGGGGGGGGGGGGGGGGGGGGGGGGGGGGGGGGGGGGGGGGGGGGGGGGGGGGGGGGGGGGGGGGGGGGGGGTGTGACCAAGGATCCAGTGGCCAAACCAAGATGGCCTGGGGCAGACCTCCAGGGGGAGGGGCGGGAGTAGGGTTACTGGCAGGTAGCTGAAGCTTCTTGGTAAGAAGTGTGGCTATCAGGTCGGAGGCGGAGCTTCAGTTAAATGGGTGGAAACAGGAACTAGAATGAGCCAAGAAGGGAACGGACTCTTAAGAAAGGGTCTGAGGACGCCTGGGTGGCTCAGTCTGTTAAGCGGCTGCCTTCGGCTCAGGTCTTGATCCCAGCATCGGGCTCCTTGCTCGGCAGGGAGCCTGCTTCTCCTTCTGCCTCTGCCTGCCACTCTACCTGCCTGTGCTCGCTCTTGCTCTCTCTCTCTCTGACAAATAAATAAATAAAATCTTAAAAAAAAAAAAAAAAGAAAAAGAAAAAAGAAAGGATCTGGCTACGGGAAGGGGCAGGGCTTCTTTTAAAAGGATGGGGTCCCTGGTCCTCAAAAAGACTGAGGGGGCGTGGCCTGAGCTTGGGCACCCAGGGGGCGTGGCTATGGGGGCTGGCCTCTTTGGAAGGGGTGAGGCCGAGGGCCCAGTGTTCTTGGCCAGGCCGCCCCCCAACGCCCCTGCCACCCTAGCCAAGACCCACGCGCGGTCGCATGAGGATCCACTCGCTGGAAAACGTGGACAAGGCGCTGCAGTTTCTGAAGGAGCAGCGCGTGCACCTGGAAAACGTGGGGTCGCATGACATTGTGGATGGGAACCACCGGCTGACCTTGGGGCTAGTCTGGACCATCATCCTACGCTTCCAGGTGATCCCCAAGTGACCCTGCCCGGTCTGCTCCCCACCGTGTGGCCTTAGGAGGGCGTCTCCCGTTCACTCCCCGCACTTATTCACTCATTCATTCCAAAAATTTTCCCAATACGATCCAAGAATTCTAATCCCCGTGGTGGGGGGTGGTGGTGAACATTATGATAAAAATAATAATCATTATCACCACCATCACTATGATCGTTTACATATTTTTTACTTTGTTCCAGGTACTGTTCTAAGCGCTTGGCATTTAAAAGCCCAACAGCCCCATAAATTAGATACCATTTATTATGTTTTACCATAGGAAAGTGAAGCCCAGAGAGGTGAAGTAATATGTCCAAGGTCACACAGCTGGGGAGTGGAGCTGTAATTCAAATCCAGGCAGTTTTGTTTTAGTTCAGAAACAAAACCGACAAATTTTATTTTCTTCTCCTTTTTTTTAACCAACAAATTTTCTGCCTCTGTGGAGCTTATATTGTGATGGGGGAGACAGACAGTAAAGAAACCCTTAAATACATAGAACAAGAGGTGGATGAGAAAAGGATCAGCTCTAAGTAAGAGTTATGCAGAAAAGATTATGATAAAGCAGTAAAAGAAATACAAAACATCAGGTTGATGATGCTGAGATTTTAGACTCGATGGTCAGAAAAGGGCTCTCGGGCGCCTGGGTGGCTCAGTGGGTTAAAGCCTCTGCCTTCAGCTCAGGTCATGATCCCAGGGTCCTGGGATCGAGTTCTGCATCGGGCTCTCTGCTCAGCGGGGAGCCTGCTTCTCTCTCTCTCTCTGCCTGCCTACTTGTAATCTCTCTCTGTCAAATGAATAAATAAAATCTTAAAAGAAAAGAAAAGAAAAGAAAAGAAAAGGGCTCTCTGGGAAGTTGATGGCTGCATGACATGAAGGTGAAGGAAAAAAGCATTCCAGGCCAGAGGCACAGCATATGCAAAGACCCTGACTAAGTTGGGAAGGAGCTGGAATGCCAGAGGTATAGGAGGGCCACTGTGGCTAGAGGATGGGAGGCAAGGGGGAGCCAGGAAGGAGATGAGGTCAGAAGGATTGACAGGGCCTAGATGATCTGAGATGAGCGGTTTTGATTTTATTCTGTTTGAGATGGGGAGAAATTAGAGAGTTTTATCAAGAAGATAGACATAGGGATGCCTGGGTGGCTCAGTCGCTTAAGCATCTACCTTTGGCTCTGGTCATGATCCTAGGGTCCTGGGATCAAGTCCCATATAGGGCTCCTTCTTTAGTTGGGAGCCTGCTTCTCCCCCTGCTTGTGCTATCTTTCTGACAAATACATAAGATCTTTAAAAAAAAAAATCAAGTGGTTGGTGAAGACCTCACTGAGAGGTGACCAATGAATCAAGACCTCAAGTTGGGGTGGAGCCATGTGAGCCCCTGAGGGAAGGAACAGGCAGTGCAAAGGCCCTGAGATGGAAGGACACTGGTGATTTAATAAAGAGGACAGCAGGTCTCTAAGAGCAGAGTAGACTGTTGAAGATGAGGTCAGAGACATAACAAGGGGAAGTTTACTTTTGCCATGAGTGAGACCCACTGAGGGTCTTGAGAATGGGAGGGAGGCATGTGATCTGATCTGGGGGCTCACAGGATCCCTCTCTGCCGTGAAAACAGACTGTGGGGGCAGGAACAGAGATACCAGCATGGAGGTGACTGTGCTAGCCCAGGCCCAGAAATGATGGTGGCTTGGATCAGGAAGTGGGCCAGATGCCAAAGTATGGAGGCGTCCCTGGAAACTGAGACCCTAATCCACAACCGCCTCCCCCACCCCAGGTCCCACTCTCACACTCCTGAACCCCCAGCCCCAGCCTGAAGCTCCATCTCCCATCTCTTCTGTCACCTGCCACCCTCCCCCACCCCCCACTCTGCCAGTGTCTCCCAGGCTCATGCCCCTCTGGTCCCAGCAGCCATGTTTTGTATCCTCACAGATTCAAGTAATCAAAATCGAGACTGAGGACAACAGAGAGACCCGCTCAGCCAAGGACGCCTTGCTCCTGTGGTGTCAGATGAAGACAGCTGGGTAAGCGCACCCCCCACAGGGCGCCCCCACCAGGCAGGCAGGGCCCTAACCTAATCTGGAGGGTTCCTTCTGGGACAGGAATGCAAGGGGCAGCCCAAGTCCTCAGTGTCAAAAGTTACATCTGAAGTTAATGAACTGCTGGATAAAATACGTCCACTCTTCTGACCTTGACAATAAACCCATGTAACAATCTGGAAGGCCTGGTTCAAATTTAGAACTCGGGCTCCCCAGAGAGCAATGTTGGAGAGCAGTGGACTGCCCCCAGCTTGCTCCCCTCCGTCCCCCCACCTCCAGAGGCCTCATGTGCACCTGCTTGGACACTCCAGCCCTGTTCCTGATCTGTAGCCACACCCCTGACCCTGAAAGCAAC
The DNA here is from genome assembly GCA_004024625.1 of Mellivora capensis. NCBI lineage: Eukaryota > Metazoa > Chordata > Mammalia > Carnivora > Mustelidae > Mellivora > Mellivora capensis. The sequence goes on along the minus strand of PISX010024205.1, from coordinate 21,202 downwards.
CACCCTTCAGCCTAAGAGGGTCCACCCTGGGGCTTGGGCGGCTCCAGGGAGAAGTTCCAGCTTCTGGGGACCTTTGCTGGGGCTGAGAAGTGAACTGTGCAGGCTCTGCTGGGAGGTCCCCAGGACCCTCAGTGCTCTGTCCTGTGGGAGGGGTGTGGCCTGGAACTTGGGCGCCCTCTGGAGAGCTGCCTCTGGGAGGAAGGAGAGGCAGGTATGGACTTTCTCTGGCTTTTCTCCGATGTTCAGCCTTCTGGGGCTGGTGGGCTCTCTTGTAGTGCTGTCTTTCCTGGTGTCTTGTGTTTACCTCTTTGTCTGCTTTTCCTTGTTCTTATCTCTCCCTCTGCTTCTCTCACTCCTCCTGCCTCCTCTCCTCCCTCCTTTCTTTCCCCGTCTCTGTCTATATCTTGTTTTCTCTCCCTCTCTCTCTTTCTCTTTCCATCTCCCTGCCTCAATGGATCAATCTATCAATCGATCAATCTATCGTCTCTCCACCCACCCATCCATCCATCCATCTCTGTCTCTGTCTCTTTCTTCCTCCCTTTTTTTTGCTCCTGACTGTCTCCCTCTCTGCCTCTGTCTCTCCCTTCCATGCTGCCAGTTACCCTGAGGTTAACATCCAGAATTTCACCACCAGCTGGCGGGATGGCTTGGCCTTCAATGCTCTCATTCACCGGCACAGGTACTGCCCAGCCCCGCCCTGCCCTGCCCCCTATCCTGTGTCCTGTGGGTACAAGCCCACATACGTGTGCATGTAGATGACCCATGTAGACTTGAGGACCCACCCCTTCACACGCACACCCTTCACACTTGCACAAGGCACACACCCCTAGGGAATCCTGTCCAGGCCATGTACTCTGTGTACACGTGAAACACATGTGCCCTCACACAGATGTGTATACACACTCACATTCATGCGCATACACAGCTTGTGCCTTCTGCTTCGATGCCCCCAGGGTGGAGAGCTAACTTCCCCAAGGGCTGTCCTCTCTGGTGTGTGCATGGGCCCCCCCCCCCCAGCAAGTCCTTCCTCTAGATGTCTTTCACCCACCTTTCACACCCTCACACCTGGCGCTGAATTGGCTGAGGGTTGGGCATCCAGACAAACTGCACCCACATCGTGATCATACACATGGCAGATTAGGGAAACTGAGGCCCAGAGCCCAGGAAGGACTTGCTCTGGTGTGGTGGGAGTGCAACCCCAGCTTTTCTGCTGTAGACACATGTTCACTCTCAAGGCTTGACTGTCACACATACACACTCATACACATAGGGAGACTGAGCCCCACCCCCACAGCCAGAAACCCACCAGCTCTACCTGATGGCAACATTTACTGAGCGCTTCCTGTGTACCCACCATTGTTCTTAGTGCTTTCCAATAAGTCACTTAATATTCAGTGAGCCCGTGAGACAGATGCTAGTATTATCCCCATTTTATAGAGGAGAGAACCAAGGCACAGAGAGACAAAATAGTTTACCCAGCATGACAGCCAGGAAGTGGCTGAGCTGGGGTTTGGGCCCAGTAGACCGACTATAGACCTCACACTTCGAACTGCTGTGTGCTACTATTTAGAAACACACCCAAGTAGACACGTAAGCCTTATGAATGCAGTCATGCACATGCCCTCATGCCGTTCTCACAGCCTCAGATAAATGCACGGACACACACCAGCACACACAGCTTTCCCTGGGCCCAGGGGGCGCCCCTCCTGCCCCTTGCCATGGGTGGGGCTCAGACGAGGACGTCTTTCTGTCCCCTTGCCCACTGGCCCTGGAGCCTGCCTGCTGCCTGCCCACTCTGTGCCCCTGCCCAGGCCCGATCTCGTGGACTTCAGCAAACTTACCAAGTCCAATGCCAACTACAACCTGCAGAGAGCCTTCCGCACGGCTGAGCAGCACCTGGGGCTGACACGTCTGCTGGACCCTGAGGGTGAGCCCCGCACGGCCCCAGCTAGACTTCCTCTTGGGGGGACTCCTGACCCCAGTGCCATCCCAAACTCCACTCCATCCTGCTGCAACACCGTGGGAACCCAAGGCCTTCCAAGTCCCAGCTCCCTCCCACCCTCTCCCCTTCCTCATCTCCAATCCCTCCTCCTCCCCATCTTCCTGTCCCTTCCTTTGGCATTTCTATCTCCAACTTCAGCCTCATCCCCCTTCCTGTCTCTGAGTGAACCCCCTCCCCTTCCCAACCCCCTCCTGAATCAGCTCCCCCTCAAGCCCAACCCCCTCTCCCTCCCTAAGTCCAGTCCCAGCCCCAAAGCAAAGCCTGCCCCCAACATGATCCCCATCCCCTGACTTCAGCCTTGCTCCTCATCTAGGATCATGCCAACACCAGTCCCCCAATCTCTAGGGTAACAGCTGTTCCCCTTCTCTGATCATCTATTCTGTGCCAAGCACAGGGCCGGGAATTTAATGGAAACTTCTCCCCTTCATCCTCACACTGACCTGGTTGGATAGAACTTATCCATCCTGTTTTTAAAGGGATAGAAACGAAGGCTCAGAGAGGTGGAGTCACTTGCCCAGTGTCGCACAGCAAACCGGCAAATGGGACTTGTGATAGCTGGATTCTGTGCTCAGGGCTTGGCACATAGAAGGTGTTTGGTGGCTCTCGGTTTCAGGAGTTGGTGAGGAGTAAAGGCCAAGTGTAATATTGTGTATTCAGCGGGTAAATCGAAATGACAATCGGAATTCGTGAAGTTTCTCCTCTGTGCCAGGCTAGTCTTTCTAATACTTACGGTGCTCCTGGGTGGCAGGCGCTGTGATTATCCTTCCTGTTACACTGGGGAAACTGAGGCTCAGAGAAGTGAGGTCTGTTTCCTAAGGACACACGTGAGGAAGTGGTTAAATAGGGATTTAAGCACATGCTGCCTACAAAGCCCATGTCCTTGACCTCTGACCTCATACATCATTTATATACTTATTAAATATTTATGGAGTTCCTACTCTGTGCTGGGCATGACTGAGACAATGGTGAAAAAAGACAGCCATAGGAGCACCTGGGTGGCTCAGTCAGTTGAGTGTCCAACTCTTGATTTCAGCTCAGGTCATGATCTCAGGGTCACGGGATCAGGGCCCACCTAGGGCTCTGTGATCAGTGGGGAGTTTGCTTCAGGATTCTCTCTCCCTCTCCCTCTGCCCCTCCCCTCGCTCACATTCACTTGCACATGTGCTCTCCCTCTCCCTTTCAGATAAATAAATACATCTTTAAAAAAAAAAAAGGCATAGCCTTTGTCCTCCTGGTGCTTAAAGTCAAGCTAAGGACATGATCACATGAATGAATATTTAAGTGCAAATTATAAGTTCCAGGAGGCAGTGATAAGATACCATGAGGAAGACTAACAGGGATAACCAACTCTACACACGCTGAACAGGGAGGCTTATCTGAAGAAATGTAAGTTGAGTTGAGACCTGGAGGATGAAAGGGAGCTAGGCACACAAAGAGGGGACATTGTTCTACCTAGTGAAAACAGCATGTGCAAAGGCCCTGAGGCAGAAGGCAGTGTGAAATAATTATGGATCGTTTCTCTGTGGTGGTTTGCATGTGTCAGATACTGTTTAATCCCATGAGGCAGATACCCCATTTGGCAGATACAAAAATTCAGAAAATTAAAATTAAGAAACAGAGAGGTTAGTTATCTTGGTCACACAGCTAGTAAGAGTGGATTCCCCCTCCCTCTGCCCGATCCATGTCAGAATGCTCACCATCATGCTCCCCCACTCTCCTTTAACCCCTAGATGTGAACATGGAGGCTCCCGATGAGAAGTCCATCATCACCTATGTGGTCTCTTTCTACCACTATTTCTCCAAGATGAAGGCCCTGGCTGTGGAGGGGAAGAGGATCGGGAAGGTTTGGGGAGCCAAGGGATGGGGTGGGTGAGAGATTGGGAACCACCTGGAGGCGTATCTGGGACGAGGCTGACCCCAGCTTCCTTTGCCGGGTCAGGTCCTGGACCAGGTGTTGGAGGTGGGGAAGATCATTGAGCGCTATGAGGAGCTGGCGGCCGAGCTGCTGGCCTGGATCCACCGCACAGTCGGCCTCATCAGCAACCAGAAGTTTGCCAACTCACTGAGTGGGGTGCAGCAGCAGCTTCAGGCTTTCACGGCCTACTGCACCCTGGAGAAGCCAGTCAAGTGAGGCCCAACTCAGGAGGGAGGGCGGCAAGTGGCGGTGTGGAGGCGGGGTTCCTGAGCTCCAGCCCCTTCAGGTTTCAGGAGAAGGGGAACCTGGAGGTGCTGCTCTTCAGCATCCAGAGCAAACTGCGTGCCTGTAATCGTCGCCTCTTTGTGCCTCGGGAGGGCTGTGGCATCTGGGATATTGACAAGGTGAGGCTGAGAATGTCGGGGAGAGGCAGGGTTGCTCCGTGCGGGTGTGTAGATTGTGCACTGCTCAAGGCAGCCATCTACATTGTAGACACCATGGACTGGATATTCATCCTGACAGTTTTCCAGCAGGGAAGTGTCATGAAGGAGCAATTTTTTTTTTTTTCCAGTTTACACAAAGGTACTGCTTGGAGTCACTTCAGACAGAGAAGCCAGGGCCATTAAGATGTGGGGTGTTGGGACGCCTGGGTGGCTCAGTTGGTTGGACGACTGCCTTCAGCTCAGGTCATGATCCCGGAGACCCGGGATCGAGTCCCGCATCAGGCTCCCAGCTCCACGGGGAGTCTGCTTCTCCCTCTGACCTTCTCCTCGCTCATGCTCTCTCACTGCCTCTCTCTCAAATAAAGAAATAAAATCTTTTAAAAAAAAAAAAAGATGTGGGGTGTTGTTGGGGTCTGACTGCCTCCTCTTGTCTCCCTAGGCATGGGGCCAGCTGGAGAAGGCAGAGCACGAACGGGAGGCTGCTCTGCGGGCTGAGCTGATCAGGCAGGAGAAGCTGGAACTACTGGCCCAGAGGTTTGACCACAAGGTCGCTATGAGGGAGAGCTGGCTGAATGAGAACCAGCGCCTAGTCTCCCAGGTACTGCATGCAAGGCTTGGTTCTGGGGAATAAGGAGGGAGGGCAGGGCTGGTGGCCCTGGGACCAGAGAGGGAGACTCGATCTCCAAAGCAACAGAGAAGTGTTGGATTAGTCTCCTAGGTGGCAAATGAGGGTGGGAAGGGAGAACTGGTCTCCTAAGTGAGCAGTGGGGGAGGGGAGTGCGCCTGATCTCCAAGGTAACAGGAGAGTGAGGTTGGTCTCCAGGGTAACTAAAGAGGACAGAATTAGTCTCTTCAGAAATAGGGAGAGAATTTAATTAGACTCTTAGTGACAGAAGAGGTTGTGTCTGGTGTCCAGGGTAACTCGGGAGGATAGAATCAGTCTCCTAAGTAACAGGATACAGTAGGCCTGGTCCCTAGTCTCTAGGGCAATGGTAGGATGGGGACTGTTTCCTGGGTGACGAGTTTCAGGCTAGAAATGTGATGGAGACGTGAGGGGCTAGTCTCCAGGGGAACAGAGGAAGATGGGGCTCGTCTCCAGGGTAACTAGGGATGCTGGGGGCAGGGCCAGGGCAACAGGTAGATGGCTGGGGCAACATGGGTAAGTGCCTGCTCTGCCCCGCCCCAGGACAACTTTGGGTATGAGCTGCCGGCGGTGGAGGCCGCCATGAAGAAGCACGAGGCCATCGAGGCCGACATTGCGGCCTACGAGGAACGGGTGCAGGGCGTGGCCGAGCTGGCCCAGGCCCTGGCGGCCGAAGGCTACCACGATGCCCCGCGCGTGGCAGCCCAGCGTGACAGCGTCCTGCGTCAGTGGGCCCTGTTGACCGGGCTGGTGGGGGCCCGGCGGACGCGGCTCGAGCAGAACCTGGCCCTGCAGAAGGTCTTCCAGGAGATGGTGTACATGGTGGACTGGATGGAGGAGATGCAGGTGGGGGGGCCCAGGGGCCGAGGGTGGGCGTGGCGGGCCGAGAGGGCGAAGGAGGGCCGTAGTCACTGCAAGGATTGTCAGGGAGCTGGAGAGGGTCGGAGAGAGAGAAAGATGCTGACAGGGAAAAGGAGACTGAGACGGAGATCAGAGTTCAAGAGATGGGCTGGAGGAGTAGAAGAGTGATGGGGCAGTGCAGGGGTGGGGCCGGCCTGTTGCCGATGCCAAGCATGTGCTCAGTGCTGCCCCCTCTGGTAGGCTCAGCTGCTGTCCCGCGAATGCGGGCAGCACCTGGTGGAGGCCGAGGACCTACTGCAGAAACATGGACTGCTAGAGGGGGACATCACGGCCCAGAGCGAGCGGGTAGAGGCGCTCAATGCTGCTGCCCTGCGCTTCTCTCAGCTGCAGGGTGAGTTTGGGCCCTGGGGGTGGGGTTGGAGACTGTCAGGGCTGGTGCCTGTAGAAACAGAATGACTCCTAAGAGACAGTAGGAAGGAGTGAGCTCCCTGTCTTTGAAGGCATCCAAGCACAAAATAGGATCACACTCCATTGGGGATATCATGGGGGAAACTATTGCATGGAGTGGAGGTTAGACCACATGACTTTTTCCTGCTTTGAGATTCTGCAGTAATAGGTACATTCTTATCAAGCACTTATTTTGTGCTAAGCCCTTCACAGCTACAGGTCAGTGAACACCATAAAAAGACTGTGTAAGGTAATATATAGTCAGGACCTGTTTGGCAGGAACTGACAGAAAGATCAGTTCTCTCTTTTTTTTTTAAAGATTTTATTTATTTATTTGACAGATCACAAGTAGGCAGAGAGAGAGGAGGGGAAGCAGGCTCCCCACCGAGCAGAGAGCCTGATGCGGGGCTCGATTCCAGGACCCTGAGATCATGAGCTGAGCCAAAGGCAGAGGCTTAACCCACTGAGCCACCCAGGTGCCCCAGAAATATCAGTTCTTTTAAGGAGAAAAGGGGAGTCACTAAAATGTCCAGAGAGGGGCAAGTTTGGCTTCAGGCATGGCTGGATCCAGGGACTGTCCAATGATGCTTTTAAGACTCCATCTCTCTCACTGTAGTGTCTGTGTTTGTGTCACTGTTGGGCCGTCTCTCCCCTTGTGGTATAAATCTGGGATCATTCAGCCCTGTGTTTACATCCTAGCAACTGAGGAGACCCAGCAGGAGACACTCCTTCTTATGGATGTTTACCCCAGGAGCCTCCCTCTGTCTTCTCCTTGTGAGATATTGGCACCTGGTAGCAGCCAGCGGCCACACAAACAGCAAAGAGGCCGATGTGTGTGTGTGTGTGTGGGGGGGGGTGTTGTCATGGTGATGGGAGGCTGCGCTGCCTGATATGTGGTCCAGAGATTTGGCCTCCCGATCTGCTACTTCTTAGCTGATCCTGGGCAAGTGGCTTCCCTCCCCAAAGCTCAGTTTTTTCATCTATAAAATGGGGCTAATAAAGATACTGCCTCAGAGGATGGCTGTGAGGTTGAAGCGACACTGGACCAGGGCCAGAGTCAGGTCTGGATACACAGATGCCTGTTGCTGTTGATTACTCAGTTGGATGCCTTGGTATTCAGGTCAATTTCAGTGAATGTCCAGAATTCCAGAAATGGCGCAGTCCATCTAGGGCAGTGTCTCTTATGGTGTTTTGACCCAGTAAGAAATACGTTTACCTCCTGACCCAGAGTTCACACACACGCATGTACACACAGGCACAAAGGTTTTATGAAACAATGCTTCACCTTGTCCTGTATGTGACATCCTGATATTTTCTATCCGTTCTATTCTGTTCCATTAAAGGAATGCTGGCTATGAGCCATTAAGTTAATTTCATAATTCTCTCATCACAAACCAGAGGTCTGGGAGGAAGGCAAACTATTTGGAGAAAAAAGGGAGTTCAGATCATCCCTGGAGTTAAAAGATAAGGCAACAGAGGATGAGAGGGGGAACCCAGAAAATGGCTTAAGAATGGAGACGTTTCCAGTTGCCTGGCTGGCTCAGAGGGTCGAGCATGCAACTCTTGATCTCCAGGTTGCAAGTTCGAGCCCCATGTTGGGTGTAGAGATTACTTAAAATAAAAATAAAAAGAATAGAGATGTCTCATTTGGTCCAGTCCTGAAGAAAATACAATTTACCCCAAAACATACAGATTCTAGGATTCTCTGAATCTCAGTTTCCACCCATCATTCAATCAGTAATAAGTCACCGTTTTAATTAGGTATTGCTCTGGGCTCCACCCGGTGCTGGGCAATGGCGGGGACACAGTGTGATGGAGACAGCCCCGGGCCCTGCTCTCGTGGGGCTCCCAGTCTTGTGAGGGTAAAATACAGGCAATGATAGGCCACAGGGGTCAGTGCCAGGATGGGGGTGGGGGATGGGCACAGGCAGAGGGGACAGGTCTGGGATAGGGGAAGCAGAGAAGCCTCGGGGAATCGGAGAAGGCGCCTGCTCCAGACAGTGTGTCCGGGAAGGCTGCTGGGGGAGGGGCCATCATCACCTGATGAACCCTATCTGGACAAGGACAGGGCAGGTGGCCTGCACCTGGCTCTCGGGCGCCCCCTGGCCCATGCGTAAGCGGGGATCCTCACCTTCTCCTGGCCCAGGCTACCAGCCCTGCGACCCGCAGGTCATCTGCAACCGCGTGAACCACGTGCATGGCTGTCTGGCGGAGCTGCGGGACCAGGCGGCGCGACGGCGCGCGGAACTAGAGGCCTCGCGGAGCCTGTGGGCGCTGCTGCAGGAGCTGGAGGAGGCGGAGAGTTGGGCCCGCGACAAGGAGCGCCTCCTCGAGGCGGCGGGCGGTGGCAGTGGCGGCGGCGCAGCGGGTGCTGGGGGCACGGCGGGCGGCGCCCACGACCTGTCCAGCACCGCGCGCCTCCTGGCGCAGCACAAGATCCTGCAGGGCGAGCTGGGTGGGAGGCGGGCGCTGCTGCAGCAGGCCCTGCGGCGCGGCGAGGAGCTGGCTACTGCCGGCGGCGCCGTAGGCCCGGGCGCCGAGACCGTGCATCTGGTGGGCCTGGCGGAGCGCGCAGCGAGCGCCCGGCGGCGCTGGCAGCGGCTGGAAGAGGCGGCGGCGCGGCGCGAGCGGCGGCTGCAGGAGGCGCGGGCGCTGCACCAGTTCGGCGCTGACCTTGACGGGCTCCTGGACTGGCTTCGAGACGCCTACCGCCTCGCAGCCGCGGGCGACTTCGGCCACGACGAGGCGTCCAGCCGCCGCCTGGCCCGTCAGCACCGCGCGCTCACTGGGGAGGTGGAGGCGCATCGTGGGCCCGTGGGTGGCCTGCGGCGTCAGCTGGCGACCCTGGGGGGCGCCAGCGGCGCCGGGCCGCTGGTGGTGACACTGCAGGTGCGCGTGGTGGAGGCGGAACAGTTGTTTGCCGAGGTGACCGAGGTGGCCGCGCTGCGGCGCCAGTGGCTACGGGACGCCCTGGCGGTCTACCGCATGTTTGGTGAAGTGCACGCGTGCGAGCTGTGGATCGGGGAGAAGGAGCAATGGCTGCTGGCCATGCGCGTGCCCGATTCTCTGGACGACGTCGAGGTGGTGCAGCACCGGTGAGCACGCCCTCGCGGGACTTCGCGAGAGGGGGCCCCTACCTCATTTCACGCAGTCTCGCCTTCCTTGGTTCAGCAGTTCCCACTTCCGCTCAGCTGGGGGGTTCCAGGGGAAGGGGAATGATGGTAGTCCTCACCTCGCGGGTGACGTGTAATGAGTACTTGTAGGACACTTCGCAAATGCCAGGGTGCAGGGAGCATTTCCGGGGCATTTGCTATTATTATGAGGCTTATATTCACCTGGCGGGAAGTTAACTGAAGCTTCTCCGGAGACACCCCAGCCTGGCCTCTCCCCTGGGACTGCCACAGTTCCTGCATAGTTGTCACCTCCCTAGCTCATGAAATAGCTCCAACCCTGTCACTTTCTCTTCCATCATTACCCTGCTTGATGTTTCTTCATAGTACTTAGCCACCCCTTGATATGTGATTGTGAGTTACTGACTCCTCTGTGGCTGACTTAGTAAATGAGAAATTAGTGGTAGATCCCTTTTATTCATCCATTCATTCGTTCACCTGATACTTACTGAGCTGTCGCTGTGTTCTAGATCTTATGCTGACCATCGCTGACACATAGGCCTGGTCCCTACCCTTACTGTGCCCACAATTACCCAAGCCACAGTTTTGGGCACTGTTTTAAAAGGGGGAGGGCTATGCCCAGCTCTAAAAAGATCTCCCTGGGTGCCACATAGAGGGTGTGTTGGAGCAGTTGAGAATGGTGCCTGGGAGTCCAGAAAGGGGGCCCCAGGTGGGGCCCCGGGTGGGAGGGGACAGAACTGGACCAGGCTAGGAGGCCAAGTGGACAGGCCATGGGGGTGAAGAGTCTGGGGAGGGCCGTTGTCCGAAACAGGACCCAGAGCTGTGGCATAGGGGATGGTGGGGCTGCCCCTGAGATGGGGACCCAGGGGAAAACCAAATTTGGGGGAAGATACTGATGCTGGTTTGAGTCACAGTGGCTGGGAGGAGCCCTGGGAGGAGTCTGGCAGCTTTGAGGTTGCAGACATGTTCCAAAGGAACGAAGTTGAGGCTGCAGAGAGAGATGTGGGGGTCATGAGACCAGGGTCACGAAAACTGAGACTGTGCGGATGGATGGGATGGGATGGCCCAGGCAAGGTGGGAAAGAAAGCTAAGGGAGTTAGCTAAGAGTTAGAAGGAAATGCAGGAGAAGGCCGAGAGGTGGGCAGGTCCCCAGGGTCCAGGCCTACCTGAGCAGGACCATCTTCCTCATACAGATTTGAGAGTCTGGACCAGGAGATGAACAGTCTGATGGGCCGTGTCCTGGATGTGAACCACACAGTCCAGGAGCTGGTGGAAGGAGGCCACCCCAGTTCAGACGAGGTGCGCTCCTGCCAGGACCACCTTAATAGCAGGTAGGCAGGGCCTGGAGCCTCACACCAGTCCTTACCTGTTCTTTCCATCATTCTTTTCCTCATTTACTCAACTGTCAGAAATCAAGAATGTGTAATTTCGACTCCCTGAGGTGGTAATGACTACCTAGGAAATCAGCAAAATCTTGGGGGAACATGGTAATACCCGGTGTTAGTGATGATGTGATAAAATGAGGATATAATATATTTTAGTGGGTTATTAGTTTACTTGTATAGAAACGAGTCACTGAGGATTTACTCTCTGCCAGGAATTTTTCTAAGCACTTCATGTGCCTGGTTTTATCTTCCAATAACCCAATTTCCATAGTAAAGTTTCCAGAATTCAGAACTCTTTAAAAATGGTAACAAAGTAGTATCTTTCCCTCTAGAACACTACCAGCTGTTCTTCCAGCGTGGGTAGGGTTCTTAGATGAAGACACCGATCCAGAGAGGTGAAATCTATAACGTGATCACTCAATCCAATAAATAGGAGTCAAACCCAGTTCTGTCTAAATCCGGAGCTGGGGTCTTGAGCACTTATACTGAGTCTTCTCAGCAACCCTATGGGGCACAAATTGCCCCATGTTAGAGAGGGGGAAGCAGGGGCTCAGAGATGTAAAGACACTGGCCTGAGGTCACATAGCAAATTACAGGCTCAAGCCAGGATGTGAAGTTGGATTGGTCTGACTCCAAAGACTGTTTTTTTTTTTTTTTAAGATTTTATTTATTTATTTATTTATTTGACAGACAGAGATCACAAGTAGGCAGAGAGGCAGGCAGAGAGAGAGGAGGAAGCAGGCTCCCTGCCAAGCAGAGAGCCCGACGCGGGGCTCGATCCCAGGACCCTGAGATCATGACCTGAGCTGAAGGCAGAGGCCTTAACCCACTGAGCCACCCAGGTGCCCCCAAAGACTGTTTTTAACTACTGTGCTGTAACATTCCAGTAACCAGGGATTTTAAAACCTTTCTACCCTTGGCAATCTCAAAGCATCAGGGCCTTAAATGATAAGAACCATAACGATTTCTGCTTAGTAAAGGTATAGGCCAAGTGCTTTGGCCACATATCATTAAACACTCACTGAAATGGACATTATCCCCATTTTCCAGATGAGGAAAGTGTGGATCAGAGGGAAATAATTTGCCCAAGGTCACATGGTGAGTCTGGCCAAAGCAGAGCTTGAACTTGGGTCCTTTTTTTCTTTTCTTTTCTTTTTTTTAAAAGATTTTATTTATTTATTTATTTGTCTGAGAGAGAGAGAGACAGCAAGAGCGCACACAAGCAGGCAGAGTGGCAGGCAGAGTGGCAGGCAGAGGCAGAGAAGCAGGCTCCCTGCTGAGCAAGGAGCCCGGTTTCGGGCCTCGATCCCAGGACTCTGGGATGATGACCTGAACTGAAGGCAGTGGCTCAACCAACTGAGTCAATCAGGCGTTATTTGTCAGAGAGAGAGAGAGAGCGCGAGCACAGGCAGACAGAGTGGCAGGCAGAGGCAGAGGGAGAAGCAGGCTCCCTGCCGACCAAGGAGCCCGATGCGGGACTAGATCCCAGGATGCTGGGATCATGACCTGAGCCGAAGGCAGCCGCTCAACCAACTGAGCCACCCAGGCATCCCCCTTCTTTTTCTTTTTTTTTAAAAGATTTTATTTATTTTTTTGACAGACAAGAGATCACAAGTAGGCAGAGAGGCAGGCAGAGAGAGGGGGGAAGCAGGCTCCCTGCTGAGCAGAGGGCCCAAAGTGGGGCTTGATCCCAGGACTCTGAGATCATGACCTGAGCCAAAGGCAGAGGCTTAACCCACTGAGCCACCTAGGCACCCCTCTTTTCTTTTTTTAAGAGAGAGAGTGCACAAGACAGGGTGGAGGGAGAGAGAGAATCTTAAGCAGTCTCCGTCCCCTGCACAGAGCCCAGTGCAGGGTTCGATCCATCACCCTGAGACCATGACCTGAGCCAAAATCAAGAGTCAGACGCTTAACCATCTGAACCACCCAGGCGCCCCTGAACTTGGGTTCTTCTAATTTCAGAGTCCTAATCTCTGCCCTGTGGCATGTCCATTCTGCGGGGGACAGAGAGACAGTGAACAAATAAATTAATAAATGAACAAGATCCTTAGAGAATTTTTGTGACCTGATAGAACATAACCAGGGGCCTGGAGGTGATGTTAGATCTTGTGGTCAGCCATGACATTTTAAGCAGGGCCCTCAGAGGGGATGAGAAGGAGCCAGCCACACACAGGAAGGGACTGGAGGGTACAGAGCATTCCAGGCAGGGAGCACAGCTGAGGCAGAAAAGAGTTTGATATGCTCTCCTAAATTGTCCCCAATCAATTATAGTAGCACACAAGTATTGTTTGACCCACTTCATAAATCATAACTCATTGGACTCTCACAACACCCATGAGGTAGGTGCTGTGCTATGATCGCGTCCATTTTACTGATAGGGAAACTGAGGCACGGGGAGGCTTACTTACCAAAGGGCAGACAGGTCAGCTTTGACTCCAGGCAGTCCAGCTTAGACCACACACAGCCTATGAAGGGGAACTGAGAACCAGAGAAGTATCATCACTTGCCCGAGGGCACAGAGCAATACATAATTTTTTCCCCATTAACTTATTTTGCTATAGAACACGTTTGCCTTTCCGCGGTTTGATCCTCAGCCCCTGGCTCATGGGACATGCTCAGTTTCTATTTGCTGGACCCAGCATCGTATCTGATGTTGTAAACCAGCACATCTTACATTCTGGACTCAACATCCCTCTTAAAAATTGTTAGGAACCCCAAAGAGCTTGTTTTTGTGGGTCGTATCTATCAATATTTACTACATTGTAAACTGATACTGAGAAATGTAAAAATATTAAGTCATTTTAAAATCACAATCATGGGGTGCCTGGGTGGCTCAGTTGTTAAGCATCTGCCTTCAGCTCAGATCGTGATCCCAGGGTCCTGGGATAGAGTCCTACATTGGGCTCCCTGCTCAGCCGGGAGCCTGCTTCTCCCTTTCCCACCCCCCCTACTTGTGCTTCCTCTCTCGCTGTCGCTCTCTGTCAAATAAATAAAATATTTTTTTAAAAAAAGATTTTTTTTTAGCCTGGCTAGATAAGATTTAGTAAACATATGCCTTCCTGAAAAAAAAAAAAAAAAAGAAATAAAAAAAGAAAATCACAATCATAAACCCAGGATGTTAATGTCACTAATGTTTTTGGTGTTGTTTCTTTTTTTAATGAAAAATATCTACTTTTCAACATAAAAAATATAGTGAGAAGAGTGGCTTTGTGTTGCATTTTTGCAGATCTCTTTGCTGTCTGGTTGAGAAGGCAGCTGAGCTTTGGGGTGTGCTCCCACGTTCATTCTTGGTCATGCTACCTCTGAGAATTACACTGGACTCCGGGGACAGAATAGGAGAGAAAAGGCAAATAGCATCTTAGCACTTAGCATAAAGATGGTTTTGACCTAGCTCAGATTACATTTTGAGAACTGCTGCTCTAAGCAAGTGTATCTTGTAGGGTTTTATTTTACACAGGCCGAAGCTGGGGATATGCGAGATAAAGTGTCTTTCCAAAGTCACACAGTGGCCGGGTTCTATCCCAGGTCCATGGGCTCCCCAGGCCCGGGAGGAGTCCCCGTCCTCTGTCCTCCTCAAGCCGCCCTTCTTACCCCCCTCCCCGCCCCGGGCAGGTGGAACCGCATCGTGGAGCTGGTGGAACAGCGCAAAGAGGAAATGAGCGCAGTACTGCTGGTGGAGAACCACGTGTTGGAGGTGGCCGAAGTGCGCGCCCAGGTGCGCGAGAAGCGGAGGGCGGTGGAGAGCGCGCCCAGAGCGGGCGGCGCCCTGCAGTGGCGCCTGAGCGGCCTGGAGGCGGCCCTGCAAGCGCTGGAGCCCCGCCAGGCGGCCCTCCAGGAGGAGGCCGCCCTGCTGGCCGTGCGCTTCCCGGCCCAGGCGGCGCGGCTGCACCAGGGTGCGGAAGAACTGGGCGCTGAGTGGGGTGCGCTGGCCAGCGCGGCTCAGGCGTGCGGCGAGGCGGTGGCTGCGGCTGGGCGCCTGCAGCGCTTCCTGCACGACCTGGACGCTTTCTTGGACTGGCTGGTGCGCGCCCAGGAGGCGGCGGGCGGCGTCGAGGGGCCCCTGCCCGGCAGCCTGGAAGAGGCGGACGCGCTGCTGGCTCGCCACGCTGCACTCAAGGAGGAAGTGGACCAGCGCGAGGAGGACTACGCGCGCATCGTAGCAGCCAGCGAAGCGCTGCTGGCGGCAGATGGCGCCGAGCTGGGCCCGGGCCTGGCGCTCGATGAGTGGCTACCACACCTGGAACTTGGCTGGCACAAGCTGCTCGGCTTGTGGGAGGCACGCAGGGAGGCCTTGGTGCAGGCACACATCTACCAGCTCTTTCTGCGCGACCTGCGCCAGGCTTGCGCGGTGCTCCACAACCAGGTGGCCGCCTCGGGGTTCGCGTAGTGGGGGCTTGAGGCCGCGGGGGCTCGCAGCGACAGGGAAATGTACGGAGCGGTGTTTGCAGGGGTCATCGGGTTCGTGGCTCCGAGGTCCGCGGGCACGGGGAGGGTATCTGGGATGGATGGCTGGTTTGTGGATCAGCCAGTGTGAACACGTGCGGGCGTGTGCGTAACATGATTTGAGGATTATGATGGGCAGACTGGTATGTTATGGTGAGTAAAGCACTTGGATACACGTTGCAGTGACTTCCCCGGGGTTTGTGAATTGTCTGGAAGGAAATAAGATCGCCAGGTTGATTGGTGATGGTTAAAGGACTTCAAAGATTTTGGGGTGGATGATGGAGAATCAAGATTATGGAAATAGGTAATTCAGGCTCAGAGGTTATCCTGATTAGCAGTTGATTGTGGAATATGTGGTTGTGGGTGCCCAAATGAGCAGATAATCTTACCTTTGGGGATGGCAATTTGTATGCTTTCTACAGAGGGGAACCAACTGTGTATGATTTAAGAATCAAGCACAGTGCCATGCGTATCTGGGAACAGCTGATCCGGCTGGAAGTCATTCTGGGATGGGAAGCAAGTTTGAGGATTTGGACAAGGTAGAACATCCTGTTCTCAGATTGTCCAAGAGTACCCACAAGCTTTAGACATCATTTTAGAAAGGGTGACCACCTATGCTGGTTATCTCCGAGAAAGCTCACCCAGTTTGAGGATTATCTGGGGGGACAGACAGGGAGTCCCAGGAATTCAGAGGCTACTGAATATGGGAGTGGAGGGGGCCTTAAGAGAACCTCTCTGAACCCCCTGTTTTACCAGTTAGAAAACTAACCTCTGAGAGGGAAAGAACTTCCTTGAGGTCACCCAGCACCCAGTTCAGGCTTCATGGATTAACTAAATCTTTGCCAAATGCCTCCTCTGTGCCAGGCACTAGTCTTAGGAAACAAAACACAAAATCCCACCTTCATGCAGCTGGCCTTCTAGTGTGTGTGTGTGTGTGTCTGTGTGTCTGTGTGTAGGGGGTAGAAGGTGGTGAACAAGAAAATGCATACAAACATAATATCATGTTGGGTATATGCTATGAAGAATAATAAAGCAGGATGAAGGGATCTGGCTGGGGTGGAGGGTGGTATTTTTTGGCAGATGGTCAGAGACCTGAAGAAAGTGAAGGAGCCAAGCTGGGGGGATATCTGGAGGGAGGGACTGCCAGGCAGAGGGCCTGGCATGGGCAAAGGCCCGGAGGTGGGCTCCTGCCTGGCAGGTTCGATGCTAGAGCACAGTGAGCAAGGTGGGGAAGACAGAGGGAGGTGGCATGCCAGGCTGGCAGCGTCTCCCAGGTCCTGGAACTGAGCAGGACTGACGTGACCCCTCCCTCTCCCCCCTCCCCTCTCCCCAGGAGATGGCACTGTCGGGTCCAGAGCTCCCGGGCACTGTGGAGACAGTGGAGGAGGCACTCAAGAGACACCGGGATTTTCTCACCACGATGGAGCTGAACCAGCAAAAGATGCAGGTGGCCGTGCAGGCGGCCGAGGGCCTCCTGAGACAGGGAAACGTCTATGGGGAGCAGGCCCAGGAGGCTGTGACCCGGCTGCTGGAGAAGTAGGTCCCTGGTTGGGGGCACAGGGGAGGGAGGGAGCGGTCAGGGCTCCTCGCCTTTCCATCTGCAATTTCGCTTCTCTGCCCGCTCTCCGGTGTCTCTTTAATTCCATACTGGCTTAGATTTGATGTAACTTGATGTTTTGTGAAAAAGTGACTAACTGGTGGGAAACCCTTTTTGGGATATACAGGAAAGTTTTTCTGCCAAGCCAGCCCTCGGCCTGGCATAGCTGGACAGGTGGTGAAAATGTGACCTTCTTTTCTTAGATGCCCACCCCCTGCTGTGCCGGTCCCCAGATCCAGCAGCTAAAGGCCAGACACAGGGTCTGTTCTAGCTTTCCAGAAGGGATGCTGTGCCCTGGTGTGCTGGGTTTTTGGAAATGGTGACTGAGCTCCTCGGGCAGGCCCCCGGAGGCCCCGTTCCCTTGGAAGCACACAGAGTGTGTGTGTTTCTGTGCCCCTTTCATGCCTCCTTTGCATGTTATCAGCCACCATCTGTCTCACCACTGCCCTGTCTCTTGTCTGTCCTTGCACTAATTAGGCAAAGACATTTACTGAATAGCCACTGTGTGCCAGGAACTCTTCTAGGCTCGGAGCAAAACACTACTCCCTACCGGCCTCCCCGCCCAAATCCCAGCCCTCAAGTAGAGCCTCTCATAGGGCCTCTTCCAGGCTGATTTCTATCATCATCGCTGTTTCTGACTCTTGGGGTGAGTCAACAACGACCCAGCACCCCTCTTTCTGTCCTTCCATCCTGATGGAAAACATGCCTGGTCTTTCCACCACCATCCACAGCCCGGAGATCCCAGCCCTTCCTCTGTCTGGGGCTAGGGGTCCTTTTCCCCTAAATTCATCTGGGACAAGGCTGGAATTTTCTAAGGGGAACTTTCATGGGGAGTCTGGTCCTGAGGGTGTAAACTCGTGAGTTGGGGCTCCCAGTGCCAGGCCTAGACCTGCCCTTCCTTTACCCCACCTTTCTTTTTTTTTTAATTAAGATTTTATTTATTTATTTGATAGAGAGTGAGAAAGAGAAAGAGCATGAGCAGGAGGGAGGGGCAGAGGGAGAAGCTGACTCCCCGCTGAGCCGGGAGCCCGATGTGGGGCTCTATCCCAGGATCCGGGGATCATGACCTGAGCCAAAAGCAGATGCTTAACCCACTGAGCCACCCAGGAGCCTTTCCTTTCCTGTCATTAATTGCTCCTTTCATTCTATTATTTATTCAGCTAATTAAACAAGTACTGAGTCCATGCCCTGTTCCAGGCCCTGTGGGGGCCAATTCTGGGCGTGCAGCAGTGACTAGGACAGCACACGATTCCTGCCCTCACAGAGCTCACATGGTGTCTGACAAGGACGGCCTGGAATGGTCAGGACTGGGATGGAAGAAATACAGGGGGTTGTGGGAGCCCCGAGGGGGGCATCTGCCCTAGGCTTGTGCTGGGTGAGGCTGGGAACACAGCATGAACAGAGACAGTCCCAATCCCTGCCCCCTTCACCCCCAGGCCGCAGATTGTTTGTCTAGAGACAGGTTTCCTACCCTCTGGAAGTCAAAAAACATCCATTCGCTGGAGGCTACAGCTCAGATGCTAGTCCCAGCTCTATCCCTCAACCTTGGAAATTGAGGGCCAGTCACTTAGTCCCTCCACATGTCTCCCCTGACCTGGAACCTGGCCCCTTCCCGTGTGTGGAGTGCTCTTCTTTGCAGTCTAGGGGCTCAGTTAGGGGAACTGACTTACCCAAGGTCACAGCCAGGAAGTGACCCAGCCTGGATATGAAGGATGTGACCACTGTTGTTTTCTTGCCCTCTGCCCTCCAGGAAAAGAGGGATTTTCCTCATTCCTAGGACTGATGCTTGCAAGTTGGCTGGTAAAGACCTGGAGGGATTATGTCAGTTCAATTTCAGAGGCATTTCCTATTTCCTGGCTCCTGAGCTGAGTCTGGGCAGAAGGGAATTAGTTAGTATTTTGCTTATTTGTCTCTGGCTTGTCCTGTTCCTCCTTCCAGCTGCGCCCCTGGTGTTTGGTGACCTCTCTCCCTCTTTGCCTCCATTTATCTGTGTATCTCTGTGTCTCCATTTCCTTCCGTGCCTCTCCATTTTTCTCTCCCTCCATCTGCCTCTCTCTGACTCTGTGCTCTCTTCTGCTCTTTTCTCTGTCTTTCCAGACACTTTACCTTTGCTTCTGTCATCTCTCTTTCTCTCTGCCTTATGTCTCATTCATTCATTCATTCATTCATTAGTTTTGTTCATTCAAGAAATGTATACTGAGCACCTGATGTGTGCGAGGCTCTTTATCTAGGCACTGAGGATACATCTGTGACCAAAACAGACAGAGATTCCTGCCCTGGTGGAATGGCATCCTAGTGGGGAAGAGACAAAACAAATAAGTAACATATAGCACTGCTAAGTGTGAGAGAGAAAATTAAAGAAGAAAAGAAAGCCAGAAAGTGTTGGAGAGCAATCAGGAGGGGCCTCACTAAGAAGGTGGTATTTAAGTAGATGATGGGAGGTGGGAAGAGCTTTCCCAGCTCTGGAGCAGCCAGTGCCAAGGGCCTGAGGTGGGAATGGCTTGTTCAAGGCAAAGGAAAATGGGATGTCCCCAGCCCCCTCCACCAGGACTCTTGGGCACTTTGTATTGTGGGCAGGAGGCCAGGCTGCCTGGGGCTGCGGTCCCTGCTGGCTCCGGAGTGGCGGGGCTTGGGTCCAGCCGGGCTAGTTCACTCGGGCCAAAGGTCTGACCCTGCTTGCCAGTGCACCTGCCCACCCTCTTTGCCCGTGACCTACTCTTTTCCCTTTCTCCAGCTCTGCTGTACCCTCCCATCTGGCTAGCTGTGTTTTACCAGTATCATCTTGCCACCTCTCTGCCTTTTCCTCTCCCTGTTGTCCCTGCCCCAACTCTGTCACTTTCCCTCCATCTGCCTTCTTCTCTCTCTCTCCTTGTCTACTGCTCTTGGTCTCTCTGTCTGTCTGGCACTACCCTGATGCATTTCTTTCTTATTTTTTTCTCTCCCTGGGTTTCCTTCTCTTTGTCTGTCTGGGGGTCTCTATCAATCACTTCCTCTTGAGGTCTGTTTCTCTCTGTCTCTGGTCTTGTGTCTGTGTGTTTATCTGTCTCTCTGCAAGCCTCTGCACCTCTCTCTCTCTCTCTGAGTCTGTCTCCCCCTCCTGTTCTCTTTCTCTCTAGGTGTCTCTTGATTTCTAAGTTACTGTCTCTTGGTATTGCTACTCTGCAAATCTCTTATCTCTCTGGGCTTGTGTCTCTCTGTCACTCTTTCTCAGTGTCTGTATTTCTTTCCAGGTCTCTGTCTGTCTCTCCCATTCTCTCTCTCTCTTTGTCTCCCTCTGCCCCTCTCTGGCTCATCCCTGGCTCTGCCCTCACCAATGTGTCTTTCCCTATCCCCCCATCCTCACCTTACTTTCTCCTCTTCCTCACAGTTACATATGCCCCCGGTTCCTAGCCCTGACAAGCCCGATGCCCGCACAGCCCTCCACCAGTGTCCCCCACCCCCACCCCCAGGCTTGCCCCAGCCCCCTCTCTCCCCATCCACAGGAGCCAAGAAAACCAACTACGGGCCCAGCAATGGATGCAGAAGCTACACGACCAACTTGGGCTGCAGCATTTCCTCCGAGACTGCCACGAGGTAGGACCTCCAGCTGTGCGGGGCCGTGACTTCTTTCCTAGGGAGGGAAGTGCCCCAGGGCTGAGGCTCCTCCGGGCTTGGACGCCCCGTCTAAGTGGGTCATGGAGCTATATTCACTCGGAGCCGCCAGGAGGCGCGCGGGTTCCAGCCTCAGTGCGCAAGCTCCGCAGCCCCGGCCTCCTGTCTTGCCGCGGGAAGAGGGAGGGGCCCTGGGCGCCCCTGGCAACGGCGCGCGTTCGTGCCTACGGGTCCCGGGGGAACGAGCGGTGATCTCACCTTTCTCTCAGGAGATTTGTGAGAACCGCCTTGCAGGGGAGAGTATTGGGGAGACGGGCAGGGGCAGGCGTGGGTAGACCAGCTGGCCAGAGCGCAACTTCGGTTAGAGACGGTCCAGAAACAAGCCTTCACCCCTTTAAAAGTGTCCAGGAATCAAGCTTTACCCCTTTAGAGATGACCTACACATCTGGAAGGATGGCCCCAAATCCTGAGATGGCTCAGGATTCCTTCCCCATTAGAGACGGTTCAGGAGGCATGCTACCTCCCCCTTTTCCCCGCATTCCATAGAAACTGTTCTGGACCACATAAAAGAGCGTCCCCATTAGAGATGGCCCAGTGAACGTTTTCGTAACCCCCAGAGATGATCCCGGCCTCATCCGTCTACCCAGGATCATCACCACCCCCCTTCATAACGATCCAGTGCCTAAGTTTCCCCCAAACAAAGATGGCTCAGAAACAGGCCCCAATTCCTCCTATTAAAGATGG
>PISX010024204.1:0-28333 GCA_004024625.1 Mellivora capensis | reverse complement strand
ACAGTATATTCTTATTCATCCTGAAACAATTGCCTGGCTCCAAGTGGACCCATCTCTGCCTTATGGGAATCTATAAAAGCTTCTCAAAGGAACAGAGATGGTTCCAGGGAAGGGAGGGGAAGAAAAGGAGGTTTTCAACTCCCTTCCAGCAAGACCAGGCAGGTGAGACCCCACCAGCAGCCTAGCTTACTCCTTCCAACCTCTAGGCCATCTTCCTCCAGTGCAGACTCTAGAATTCACAAATACTGGACAGACACACATTATGAGACATTACTTCTTGACCTAGAGGTGAACAACATCTGTCTGTATAGCAGATTCAGCCCAGAATTCTAGTACCAAAGTCTAGTTGGCTGCACGTACTCAGAGCAACTATTCAAAAATAGTATAGTGGGAAGGGCAGCATGGGTCTTAGAATTTGGAAACCAATTTCTAACTCTGTTATTTTCTGAGTGACAATATGCAAATTTCTTCAGATGGAGAGTCTCAGTGTCCTCCTTTGCAAGACAATGGCAAAGACAAGTATTGCTGAGATCAAATATAATCTTGGATGTGGAAACACATGTCAACTCCAGGCACTATACCCTTATTAATTATGGCTGTTATGGTTGAGTTCAACCTCTCCTGTCTCAGTAGAGAAAGGCCAAGACATCACCAGTCCCCATGACAAATGACAAATGACCACACCAGTCTTTCCCCTAATACACTGAAGAACTTGCTGCTCACTCTCTGTATGGGGTGCCCTTCCCTGCTTCCTCCCTAGGGGAAATTCTCCTTATCCCCCAAGTCTCCACTCAAATGCTGCTTCCTTTGTGAAGCCTCCTCTTCTTAATCAGAATTCACTATGCCTTTTTCTGGGCTTACACATACTTTAATTATATCCTGAGTGAATGAGTGATGTATTTGGGATGGATATCTCAGTTTAAGTGCTATTTTTTCTACTAATTTGGAGACCCTGGAAATCTGATTTAGTGTCTGAGCATCAGTCTTACTTCCTATCAAATAGAGATTTTTTTAAAAAACTG
Source organism: Mellivora capensis (assembly GCA_004024625.1). NCBI lineage: Eukaryota > Metazoa > Chordata > Mammalia > Carnivora > Mustelidae > Mellivora > Mellivora capensis. Next base: position 27,311 of record PISX010024204.1, on the reverse strand, counting down.
TTGAAAAACACTGGCAAGCTGAGGGTTACACACATGCATATATACCTTCCATGTGGACTCTGGACCCAGCAGGGACTTGGTGCAATTTCCTCAGACCTCACTGAGAATTGTGCCCAGGATTTGTAACCCACATCATTGAAACGACAAGGTATAGGAATGTATAACCCAATAATCCAGCTCATGAACCAACCAGAGACTTGCACTCAGAGTCCTGCCTCGTGGGGTGAACTTACTTCTTTTTGCCATATCACCCAGCCCTTTCCATTTTTGCTCTGGGAGACCAGCTAAACCCATGTGTTGATTATAAAACTTTCCTCTACCTGGCAAGCAGTAAACTCAGCTTTGTCTTTTGTTTGTTTGTTTTTGGTTTTTGTATTTTCAGTTTTGGTGGTGTTCATATTTATATTTGACAATACTTATCTCATGGGATATGGTAAAGCTTAAATGAGTTTGGACAGTGTTCGGTAGGTTTATGGTAACTTAACAGTAAACGGTGGCCATCAGAGTTCGTAGTATTGCTATAGGATTAAGATAGTTGCACACTTCTGTTTTCCCCTAGAGGTTTGGAGTGTTTTGAGAGTAAGGCCATGTCTTACTCACCTCGACAGCCCTGGCACCTGGTTCCTGGCATTAGAATGAAAATGAACGTGAAGATTATTTTTATTTTTTTGGTTAAGATTATTTTTAAATAGTGAAACACCAAACAAATATGCCTTATGATTATTTAATAGATATTGGTAGAATTGAATTGATTTTAATCCTTCTCTGGTCAGGAAGATACAGGGCAAAGGAAGCTCATTGATGCCTATGCATGGAAGTTGGTCTGAAACTCAAAGAGAACCAAGATCTGCAGAGAAAAGAATTTAATCAACTGATTGCCCCCTGTGAGGGATGGACCCATATGAGGGGAGATGAGGGGCAAGGAGCTGTCTGCTGGAATTTGGAGCTACTTTGGTTTGAGTTGGGACTCACGGCTGAAATGGTAGGGCAGGGATGAGCAGATGAATTTGATATACCTTCCAGGTGAAACGGGCCCCCACACTGTGCAACCTCTAGAACAACTCCAGCAGAGAACGTTGGCTGTGTTTGCTCCTGTGTGAACATGCTGCCGACCTTGGATTTCTCTCCCCTTCCTGTGACTGGAGAGAGAAAGAACTTACCAGAAGCCTGATGGTGCCTCCTCAGATCTCAACAAGTTGGTCAGGCTACTAAAGTAGTGGTGGGATCTTGGCAGTGTAGTTCATCTTTGCGCTTCAGGGCAAAAGAGACGTGTCTGTCTTTAAAAAGAAGATAACAATGCCTGCCCTAGTCACCTGGAAGATCATTGAGATTATTTTTGAAAAACATAATGCATTCAAGATCAATTTACTGGCATCTCTCATCTGTGCTAGGTACAGGATACACAAGGATGAAGCAGACACAGATTATTCTACCCTCAAGGAACTCACAATTTGATGAGGGTAGAAAGAAAGAGAGAAAGAATTACCTAACTGTGTGATATAAAACAATTATCAGATGTGGAGTAAGAGTCATTAACAATAATTGCATGCCAGTCATATTTCAAGCCTGTTACATTAATATCATTGTATAATAATGATATAATATTAATGTTATTATTTTTACAAAACTCTAAGAGGTAGTTATTATCCATTTATACAGATAAGGAATCAAAATTAGAGTAACAGCTGGTTATGGGGCACAAAGCTGCTGCGAGGCAGAGTGAGAGGTCAGGTGCAATTGGGCTGACCAGAGTTCTAGAACTTAGCTACTGCCCCTCAGTTAGGGAGGCATCCCTGTTACAGAAGAGGCTCCTAGGAGCCATGCCTCTCTTCTTACATTCTTACAACAAACATTAATGTTTGTTGATTCTGTTCTGTGTCAGGTAGTGCTAAGTTTTGGAAAATCAGCAGCAGAAAGGGCAAAAATATGGTCCTTTTTCTGTGTCATAAATATCCTAGAGATCGCAACGAGTAAAAACATATAGCCCCCTTGAATGCATTCCCTGTGGCAGACACTGTGCTAAGCGTGTTACAAATATTACTTAATCTTGGAGATATTCCTACCAGGTCCTGTGTAATTAGTCTCACTTAATAGATGAGGAAACAGAGGCTTAGAGAAATGAGGCAATGTGTCCAAAGTCCCATAGCTAAAAAATTACTAAGCAAAGACCTGATCTTTAGCATTTGACAGGAGAGCCAGACTTCTAACCCTAGGGTCTATCTGAAAGCTGACAATCTTGCTAGGTACTGTGATGGTGAAGCATAAGGTGTGTGAGGAGCCCTCATTAAGATGGGAAGATTAGAGATAGCATCTCCAAGAGATGGTGTGACATTTAATCCAAAGCTAGAATCATAAGTGCTAGTGTTTGGGCACTGTGCTAGGTATTAATTGAGTTCCCCCATCATTTCTAAGGGCTCACAGTCTCATGGAAAATAGAAAGACAATGCGGTATGGTAAGTGCCAGGACTGACCTCCTCTCCACATTCCAGATACACTGGGGAGGATCTAGGGGAGAGTGCTTAATTAGCAGGGAGGGATGGGTGTTGGACAGATGAGAATTAAAGAAGTCTTAACTGAAATGAGTTTGAGTTTTAAGGAGTGAGATTCCAGATGGAGAAGCCTGCGGAGAACCTTCCAGGCAGAAGGCACCGTGTAAGCAAAAGCAGGGAAAGCACCATAGCGTGGTCATCTGAGAATACTTGAGTTCACAAAGAGCCTCAACTGCTATACTGAGGAGTTTAACCCTTACCTCAGCCAAAGGCTCAGGCAAGAGCCCAGAGCAAGGACCTACTGTGTGCCAGATGTGCTGTGGGGGAAGAAATGGTCAACAAGGTAAGATAGCAGAGACAGGCTGAGTGAAAGGAGATGGGCTATCACTCAGCATGGCAATGTCAGTGCAGTCTTACTCATCTGGAAGCCCTACCGAGGCTTTGAGAAAGATAACCAGTGATTTCTGAACGAAGCTCTCAACCCGCTTCTGAAGGGTGAGCATGGTAGGACATCACACTTCACAAAGGAGTGACTGAACTCCTGAACAGACTAGCTGCTCCGCCTGGTCAGCTGGATGCTTGCAGGATATTCTAAGGAAGGGTTCTGGCCCCCAGTCATGCTAAAACCTCATTGGAATCAGACAGACCTGTGTGAGAGATCTAACTCTCCCTCCTATGACTGATACTCTCCATGATCCTAGGCTTGCTTCTTTACTTCTCTGCACTTTGTTTTCCACACTGCAAACTGGGGATAACCACTAAAGTTACTCTGCTGGGTTGGTGGGGAGACAATGAAGTAACTTACTTACTATTGTGAAATGAGATAAGTCTGAAAGGCGTTTAGCACAGTAGAGATGCTCAATAAACGGAGACTATGGTGAGAAAAAAAAGGAGAAATTTCTGTAGTAGTGGGGCAGTGAGAAGAAGGAAGAGACCAACCGGATGAAACCATTTAAACACACACCATCAGTAAGAGCTATCTGCTTACTCTAGTACACAAGTTTTAGAGTAGGGAAACTGTCACTTCCCTAAACAGGAGATGCAAGTAAGTTTCTCTGTCTGCAGGGGACTACATTTCTCTTTCCTTCCCATTCTCATTCTCCTTCCCTGAAGAGAACTGCTTTAGGGGAAGAAACCTCAACTTTGCTGAGACCTACTGTGTGGAGGGCTCTTTCTCAAGATCTTTTTTTTTTTTTTTTTATATCCATCCAACACCTCTCATGGGATATAAATTCTATTAGCTCTATTTTACCAAGAAGGAACCAAGACTTAGAGAGGTTGAAAGCTGCACCCAACATCTCATGTTTATTAGTGATGGATCTTGGACTCCAACCCATGTCTGTTGAGCCAATGTCAAGGCTCTGATGGGCTCTTTCGGTGCCCTTGAGGCTCTCCCTGAGCCCAGCCAGTACTCACCCATCATAGTTTCTGCGATGACACCACTCTGCCCCAGTTGGTCTTGAAAGCACTCCATCTATGAGCACCATAAGCACCAAATCCTTTCCCCACAGCTAGGTAGTTAAGTTTTATGAGCCCCACTTCACCCCTGAGAGGAGGCAATTGAGTTAATTATTTGAGTGAGAGCCCCTTGGTGGTAGCAGCTGAGGTAATGATCACAGCTAGCGACTGCCGGCCCCAAGCAGAGCTTTTGTGTTCACTCTCTTCCCTCAGAGAAACTCCAGCACTCAATTGCTCATTAACAAGATTTGGATAATTTTCTCAACAGCCCTCCAGTGGAGCAGCTGAAGAAGAAAACCTTAAAAGCCCTTCAGTTCCGACGCACCCTCCCCCCTTCACCTTACTCTTTCTTTCCCCAGTCCTGGAGAAAGACGGACCTGCTTTGGAATTCTGGCTGGGAGTGTGATTCTCGTTTACTACATCCTTTCTTTAGGCTTCATTATAAAATAAGAATACAATACCACATAATTCATGAGTTGTTTCCAGGGCTCAACAGATAAAGTTTGTAGTGATGCGTTGGACTATACCTGGGGTTTAGGTGGTGCCTGAAGACAGAGGGAGGGAAGAAAGAAGGAAGTACGTAGGTTTATTGAGTGTATTTTAGGTGGCAGGAAATACATGGACAATACTTATTTGATCCTCACCAAAATCCAAGGAGATAAAAAGCATCACCCTCATTTTATAGATGAGGAAACTGAGTCAGAGAGCTGTACTCAGAATTGTACTGCTGGTTAAAGTAATGATTCAAACACATTCCAGGTGACTTTAAAGCCTGATCTCTTCCTCTTTTCCTTTCTTTTTCTCTCTCATTCATTCTTTTATTTATTTATTTGTTTGTTTATTTATTTGAGAGAGAGCAGGTCCCTGTGAGGGGGTGGGGTGGGAGGTGGCAGAGGCAGAGAGAGAGGGAGAATCCCAATGCAGGGCTTGATCTCACGACCCTGAGTTCATGACCTGAGCCAAAATCGAGAGTCAGATGCTTCACGGATTGAGCCACTGAAATTTGTCCCTTCTTTTACTCACTCTTACTTGCTCTCTCTCTTCCATTCCTGTTCTGTCCCAGATCATGCTATTTCTCTAAATAGGAAAAAGGAAAGAGGGAAGATTGGACAAAGATATGGCAGCCAGAGCAGTAGATGAAAGGTCTAAGCCCTGGCATCTCATGTGGACTCTGAGCCTCAGAGAGCAAAAAAAATCAGAGAGCAAGTGGGGAGGGTTAGGAAGGTAGAGTCTTTCCTCCATCAGTTTACATACTGAGGGTCAAGGTCAGACCCAAGGCAAAATCCAACCTCTAAAATGTCTCCAGTAAATGAGAAGAAAATGCTCGAGGTTTGTTTTGTGTTTTTTGTTTTTGTTTTTGTTTTTTCATTCCCCATTTTATAGGTGAGGCTCAAACCTTACCCAGAGACTGGGTGCAAATCTCCCGGCCTGCCACTGTATCATTGACACTTCCAGTCCTCTGAGCCTCCGTTTCTTCATCTGTAAGAAGGGCACCATAGAAACATCCCAGCTCCCAGAAGTCGGTGAGGATTAAACTGGATCAGGCGGGTGCGTGCTCCCCACTGTGCCTAGAACCTAGCAAGCACCCAGCCAGGGCACTGATGCTATCATTAATCCAGTCATCAAGCTCTGTCCCTGGTTGCTTCAAAACTGTTTGCTCTGACATTCAGGTCTTTTGTAAATGCGAACTTTTCCCTTCCTGTAGACTTCCCATGGTGATCTGGCCCCTTTGACTATAGAGGTGTCAAGGAATCTTTGTGAATCAGCCATCAAGTGTAGGCTGCTTGACATGACGGTGGGGTTAACTTACAAGTGACTCATTTTTGGAGGCGCGATTTTGTACCTTCCCACTGGTGGCACCATGGCTGGGTGTAATTATTGCTGATGAGTTTACTGAGGGGTTCATTAAAGTGTCGGTATTAATATCCATATGAATACTTTCAACAAAACCTTTTGTTCTTGGAGGAGGGGGTGTGGGAGGTAGGTACAGGAACTGTCTTGCTCTTCCAAATTTAATTGTCTAAATACACTGCTGTCTCAGCAGCTCCGTTCTTCGTTCTTTTTTTTTCACTCTCTCTCTCCCTCTTTCTTCACAGGGCTCTGCCAAAAGCCTACTTTGGCAACGGGAATGATTAGTTTGTATTTCAATAAACTTGCTTCTTCAGAGTCATTTTATCCCAGCAGGAGCACGGGGAGTTGAAATGCATTCTCTTTAACCAGTTTGAGCTAGTATTTATTAGAGATTAGTCTGGGGCAAGCATTGTGGGAGTTTGGGATGAAGTTTGCTTAATAGCTCATAAGCAAGTCATTTTCTTTTAGCTGATACTTTGGGCGACAAGTGAATGTCAGGGTCACAGTCTCTCTAAATATAGACCTACCCACCCCTCTTTTCAGAGTTTGCTGAATTAATAATCGCTTACATTGCTTTGAGTGTTCAGCACTGGGCAAAGCTTTGCTAAATTCATCCTCACAACAATACACAGAGGGAAGAACTGTTAACAGCAGTCTGATTTTGCAGATGGGGAAACTGAGTCTCAGAGAAATTAATTTGCCCGAGTGTACACAGAAATCAAGCAGTGGCATGAGTATTAGAAACCAGGCTTATCTGATTTCCAAAGTCTAACCTCCTAAACACTACAGTGTGTAGTAGTTTTGAGGTTCCTAGCGCCCACCTCTCTTAGGCTTGCACAAGTTAATAGAATTTTAAAACGGGTAGGGACCTAGAGGTGGTGGTTGGCATGAGAATGAGGGAGTTCTCATGATACAGGACATTCAGTTTTTAAACTGGGACAGTACCAGTCAAACTAGAATGAGTCGGTTACCCTACAGGCTGTAAGATTGGCAAAAAACACAGAGATAAAAAGTGCAAGAGCTTCCAGACTAATATGAGTTATTCTTATTACTTCTTCCTCAATAAATCTGAGGATGATGAAACTGAGGGAAACCATGGCTACTGAGTAGACAGAGTGGGAACTGGAAAATAGATCTTGGGACTCTCATATGCCATTTCTCTTTTCCAATGAGTAAAACTGCAGGATTCAAGTCAAGAAGCATTAACTGAACAGCTGGGCTGCGGGTCAGCAAATGCCCAGGAGAAACAGGAAGAATCTAAGCCCCACTTTCCATGATGGTGAAAATGTTCTAAATTTGTACTGTCCAATATGGTAGCCATTAACCATAGGTGTCTAGTATGACTGAGAAACTGGATTTTAAATTTTGTTTATTTTTAAGTCATTTTAATATAGCCACACATGGTGAGTGGCTACCATATTGGAAAGCACAGGTCTAATGGATATGATTAGTATTTCAGAGGTGTTTTCTTTCTCTTAGAGCACAGATTCCATAGTATGCTCATTCTTTTTTTTTTTTTTTAAGTAGTCTCCACACCCAGTGTGGAGCCCAGTGTGGGTCTTGAACTCAGACCCCTGAGACTGAGACCTGAGCTGAGATCAAGAGTCAGGCACTTGGGTGGCTCAGTCAGTTAAGCTTCTGACTTCAGCTCAGATTGTGATCTCAGGGTCCTGGGACGGAGTCCTGGTCTGGCTCCCTGCTCAACGGGGAATCTGCTTCTCCCTCTCTCTCTGCTCCTTCCCCTGGTGCTCTCTCTCTCTCTCTCTCTAACTCCAATAAATAAATAAAATATTAAAAAACAAAAAGTCAGACACTTAACCATTATAGTATGCTCACTCTTGAAGAAATTATTTTTTTAAAGGGAAGGAAGATGGGAGTAGAAAGGAAGTACCATTTATGGATAGCTTATTGGATACCAGGACTGAAGTAAACATTGGTTCTTTTTTTCTGGAGGACCATGGCTGAAGTGTCTAACAGACTTTTTCTAACAAACTTCTAACAGGCCAAATGATGCAGAGGCTGCTGGTTCAGGGACCACACTTTGGGTAGCAAAGCCCTGTCACTCTTAAAAAACAAAACTTCCTCCTTTCCTGCTAATGTCAAGGAACACTTACTAGATACCTATGGAAAGAAGGAGGAATTACAAGTGGTGAAAGAATTATAGTTCTGAAAGAAAAAAGGCGAGAAGTTATTTTGTTGGCTCAAAAAAGGCCGCTTTTACTGTTGGAGATTTGAGAGGCTTCTCCTCAGGTTCATCCAATATCCAAGATCCAGTCATATCTCTGTTACATCAGATGGTACACAGCCAACCAGGAAAGGATTTTGTGTCAAAGAGCATGTACTTTGGAAGGAGAGTGATTTGCAGCAGAATCCCAGTTGGGCTCCTTATTAGCCATGTGCCCTTGAGTGAATTGCTGTCATCTATCCCTCTGAGCCTCCATCTTTGCCCTGGTGAAAATGAGGGTTGTAGTTCACCGGGTTGGAATAAGAACTAAGAAATTGTGTGTGTGTGAAGTGTCTGACAGAATTCATACTCAACAAATGAGTGTTTTCCCCCTCCCTCTCTTCTTCTTTCTGACACTGCCTTTTCTCTCACCTCTTCTGAGAAGTTTCGTCCAAAGCCCACCCTGAGTGGCAGAGAGAGGACAGTGCCCAGGGTCAATCTAGAATTGAGTCCATCTAGAATTGTTCCGGTCTGCTACTTTTAACTCTGACCTACAGTCAGACTGAGAGCCACACAGAGAAGGCCAGGAACCTTGTCACAGTCGCTTCTTCCCCAGACCCCACCACAGAGGGCTTCTTCAGGCTCTCTTACCCATCTTAAATATACATTCTGATGCTCTTACTTGCAAACACAGAAAAGAGAGAGAGCAAGAGTGCAAGCCCAATCACTAAAACATGTCTGTGCTAAAATCTGAATACATTTAATTAAAAAAAAAATTAGATGATTTCTTTGACAGGAAGCAGAGTTCACATCAAGGGCCCATGTTCTAATTGACTATGTTGATTTTTCTGTTTTGCTCCTTGGAAGAGTCTTAGAGGCAAGACTAGAATGTTAATCTAAAATGAATGGCACTTTCTTTAGCAACCATCCCTCTTGAGGAAGGCAACTGTAAACTCACTTTCAGCTGTTCACCTTCCCCATGTGCTTATCCGGGGCTAGGGGGTCTCTTCACAAGGGGCTTTCAGACCCCCAGCCAGCTGACCCTCACTGTGTAAGTAATTCTAACATTCCTGGTTGTCTATTACCATTTGAGCCCCCTAAGTCACCACTGAACTGTAAGCTTCTGGGTTAGCGATGTACAACTCATCCCTAGCAATGTTTGGCATATGTTCAGGGTTCAATAAACATTTGCAAAAACGTATTGATTTTGATAATACCTACTATGGTAGATTGCAGTATTGATTACAGTTCTTCAACCCACACCACCTACCACTGTCCATCTCTGCCATGGCTAAGCCTCTGCCATGGCTAAGCCTCTGCCATGCCCCTACCCACCGCCATCCCCCTCCCCCCATATAAACACAGAGTGTCTGATGTTGTAAGTCTGGGGTGAATCCAGAAAAATCTACAAAGAGAGCTTAAAGAAAAAAAAGAGCTTCATAGCATACATTCTTCTTTTTAACACCAAAGGAAAAAGGAAAGAAGGCCTCATTCTGCACTGACCCTTTTTATTCTCCTTTTCTAAATGCACGAAGACTAGATTAAGATAAAAATTGGAGAGAGACCACCCAGAAATTACAGCTCAGCTTTTAATGGCTGCCTAGTTTACAACTGATTCAAGAGTGCCCTGCAGCTGAAAACTGTTTCTCCCCAGTTGGGCTGGGATGCTCCTAGGCTAGGTCCTGGGCCTCAGAGTTCTGGGTCTTTTGGGGGGCCTGGAGATTCTGAGCCCCTGTCATTCCCTCCCTCCCTCCTTGCCTTCCTTCTTTCCTGGCAGAGACTATATCCTGTTGCTCTGAGCAAGGCCCAAGAGAAAGGCCAGCAGCAAGTTATTGTGCTGGGAATGAAGACAAACGAGTCCCTTTTCTGTGGGGCTCCTGGCATCCTGTTGGAGGAAGGAAAGGACAATGCTTTGAGAGAGCAAGCTCTGCTGACCCCTCCTGAAGGGCCCTCCCCTCCCCTTTCCGGTGTGGTGTAGCGTTTGTCAGCCCCAAAGCCTCCACTTCCTGAGTGATCATTAGATGCACGCGTGAGGTATGTGGTTTCCCCATGCCCAGGGCAGATTCCTGGCCCAGCCTCAGGAAGTACAGCTCAAAGAGCCCTGGGCTGGGCCCTGAAACAGAGGAGAGTCTTGGCGGCTTCTCTCTCCTCGCCACGGTGACCACTGCCAGATCACTTCACTCCCTGGGCCTCCGTTTGGCATTTTTATAAATGCCTCCTCCTGTGTGCCTGAAAGAGCCATTAGCATCTGTGTCTCCCAGACCTCACTGTGCCCCCAGATCACCTGGGGGGGTTCAGAGCCCTCCACGCTAAATATGCTAAGCCTGAGGTCTAGGCACACAGAGCTGACATTTCATCCCTGGAAATGGTCTGAGATGATTCCAGGCGTGGTGGAATAGAGAACTATTCCTCCCTGTCCCCTCACCTAGCACTTTTCAATCATCCTCTAAAAATTGGTGGATGGGACATTGATACATACGGGGATATAAGAAACAGTAGGGAGTAGTGGCTAGGAGCAGATCTACGGGCACATCCACCACTGGATATGTGATCCTGGGCAGAACTTACATCCGTTAGGTGCTTCCATTTATTCATCTATAAAATAGGATTAACAATACCAACAACACCACCACAATTATAAGCTCCTAGGATTGTTGTGAGAGCAATTGAGGTGATAAATTCGGAGCCCTTAAAATAGTGTTTGGCAAATTTTAAACATTATGTAAGCTCTGGAACCAGAATGACCCTTTAAAGTTGTCCGAAGTTAGGCCAAGATGGCCAAGACTTCATAGCCCTGTGTGCATCAGTCACTGGATGCGGGCTGCCCTGGAAGGGGTGTGACCTTGGGTGAGGTGACTCTCTGCAGTGGCAGCATCTGGGAAGACACCTGCCTGTGAACCGCACTCCCAGTGGCTGCAGTAATAACAAGCTCTTCATTGAAATGGGATCTGGATGGTGCAAACTGGTCCACCCCGAATAAGTAAAAGCTAATCTGATGCAAATTAAAAGAGGACAGATGGGTGCCTATAGGATGAGTCATTAGTAATGCATTTTAACCCCCAGATAGTTCCATGACATTTTCCATTTTTCAAAGTATTCTCCCATATAAATCTGATTCATGACCTTATTCTAGGTTCTTTAGACAGGTTGGGAAGCCATATATTGTGAAACGAAAAGCACTGGATTTGGAGCAGGAGGACACTGTGAATCCCAGCTCTGCCACTGCTTAGCTGGAAGCCCTTGAGTACCTTTCTCATGTTGTCTGAGTATACTCTGCAAAAGGAAATGATCACACATAATTTCCAGATTTGCTGTAAGGACTTCATTAATGATGGATGCTAAATAGAGTGGCACACAGTCAGAACTCAGAAAACACTAACAATGACAAAAACAACTACAAAGAAAGCAAAAACAGTAAACATGATCTTCCCCATTTTACAAGCAAACATAACAAGACTCCTAAAGGCAAGCTTCGTTCCTGAGACCTCCCAGTAGACTATGGGTAGACCCAAGACTGTAACTGACCTGCTCAGTTCAGTCCTAGGCATCCCCATCGCTGTAGAACCCATAGGAGTTGAACAACATTTGAGGGGTCAATTCAGGTATTCTGTTTACGGCTGACATTAGAAGGAATCTTAGAGATCACATGTTGTAACTTTCATAAATCCAGGGCTCCATGTGGCATAGAACTACATCAAGTAGACTATGAACAAGCATAGTCCAGCAGTAATTATGAACAAATTCCCATTTTTTTCTTATGTCTCTTGGGAACTTTAAGGAAGAACAATTCTCAGCAAAAGTTATCAAGAAACCATTCCTCCCTTACTAATTCATTGAATTGAACTGTTGTTCCAGAACTGTACACTCAGCAAATATAGTCACTGTCTTTCAAACTTCAGCCTTCAAGGTTCTATTTCCTTTCTTATCTCTCCTCATCAACTCTTTATTACATAGATCAACTTGGTTTCTCTTTCTGTTTTTCTAGGTCTGTTTCTCTCTACCCATTTTCCAGATTTAGCATCATGTACCTCAAGGACCCCTATTAATAAAACAAAGACTTTCCATAGACAAACTGGGTCTGTGAAGGAGGCAGAGTAGGAGGATAGGGCAGAAACAATACCCCCAAATTATTAACAACTGATACATATCCATGAATCAGAACAGATGGGCCAAAGAATTAGATTAAGGTTACTAGGGGCACCCTAATGTGTACTGACGTAAATATTTGGTTACTGACTTAAGGAGAGGTCAGAGAAATCTTGGAAGAGGGTCTGGAATGGCTGAAGTAGCAGAAAGAACAATTGAGGGTCTTAAAGCAGCAGCAGTTTATGAGTTGATATGAAAATATCTCAGTTTTTCTACTTTAAAAACTAGTACAGTCTTAAAAGTAAGTGACAAACTGTGTATCTCTCAAACCTGAACTCTTATTACCACGCCATGTATCTCAAAAAGCATGCAAGGCATTTGGCCGTGGAAAATGGCAGCAAGTGTCCTCCTTTCTCTCTCTCCCAGCCATTGTAGTAGACTGCAGAGAACCTAAAACTTGGAATCAGAAGGGGCTCCTGAGTGGTGCAGTCAGTTAAGCATCTGACTCTTGGTTTCAAGTCAAGTCTGATCTCAAGGTTGCACTCAGCAGGGAGTCTACTTTGGTTTCTCTCTCCCTCTCCCTCTGCAACCCCCACCAAATCTCTCAAATAAATAAATAAATATTAAAAAAAAAAAAACTTGGAATCAGAAGACCAAGAATTATCTCTGCCCTTCATTAGCTTTGAGAATTGGGGTTAGACCTTTTAGCCTCCATAAACTTCAGTTTCTTCCTTTCTTTAATGGAAATAATAATATCGATCTCTTGGAATGTAGTGAAGATTAAACATCACTATATAGTTAAAGCAATTGGCTGCATACCTGGAATATAGCAGGGGCTCTAAAAATGTTTTGTTTTGTTTTTTCCCTAGTTTCCATCTCTTGCAGTCTTTTCTCCCTAGTTTCCTTTTCCTTATGCTTAATCCCTTGGGTTCATGCCCCCAAACTGGGGACACCTCAGGTCAAAAAGAATTAGAAAATCCTTTGAAAACATGGCAGATTACCAAGACCTGCAAATTCCCGCGTGGAGCCGGTCGTTCTAATAAAGAAAGTCAAGTCCCATGTCAATTCTCTTCTGTTCAAGAACAGCAGACATCTCTTCTCTAGCGGTAGTGGAAAGCGGGATTTCTCAGCTTTGGGGTCAAGATTAACTGGTTCAGGAAGGTGACTGCGATAGCCAGAAACCGCTTAGGACCCACTCTATACGTTCCATACCCACACGTGCACCACACTTTCACACATCCTTGTTGCTCTGTAAGAGATTCAGTGAGAATTGCTAGTCTAATCTTTTTTGGGGGGCAGGCAGAGGGAATGAGAGAATCTTAAGCAGGCTCAAGACTCAGCATAGAGCCTGACGTGGGACTTGATCCCATGACCCTGAGATCACAACCTGAGCCTAAATCAAGAGTCAGACGCTCAACAAACTGAGCCACACAAGCGCACCCAGTCCAATCTTTGAAACCAGAATTAATAACATTTGGAATTTTTGTCTAATTGCTGATTTTGCTTGGTGGTCATCAATACTTTACATCAAGCAAACTCACGGCTGTTTTGTTCCTCCTTTTCCCCAAAATGATTGCTACTTTATCAAGAGCAAATATCACTTTGTCTTGTTAATAACACATCAGGCAAGGATGTTTCCACACCAATACAACTTTCTCTATTGGTTTATTTAATTGATAATATTCAAGTAAATCCTAGTTTTAAAAAATGCTACTATACATAAAACTATGGGAAAAGTTTTCATCATTTGAGCAAATCTTGGAGAAGGCCACTCTAAAGTGTATCTTGTTTTTAAAAAGTTATAAATTTGTGACACCCAAGTGTGCAGAATTATAATGTCAGTTAAGTAGGTGTTCTATAGAGGTCAGTAAGAAACCTGCTTTACTAAGAACAAAGAAAAATGCTTGGTGAGTAATAATAGACAATTGCCATTTACTGAGTACTTATTATGTGCCAAGCAGCCTACATTAGTAGTGAGGAGAGTGGAAATGGAATGAGATCAAGAAAATTTTGCCAGAACACCTTTCAGAGAGGACTCCACGTGTTTGGAAGAAGCCTTGGTAGGCTGCTTGGGGGGTGGGGGGTGAGGCCAAGACCCCTGAAGAGTTCATCTACATTTAAGGAGGATCAACTGGATGGCGGTAGCCCTTTGGGTTTATTGAGTAAGGTGTGCAAGTTTAGATGCAAAGTTTGGTCAAGAACTAAGAAGACAGAGAGGCTCCTGGGAGGATTTAAAGTGGGAGACCAGAGCTTCAGGTGGTAAGCCCACAAGTGAGTTTAGGGGCAACACAGAAAATGGAAGCAGAAGAAAGATGTCCAAAGAGGATCTCAGGTACTGGCTGGAATGTGTAAGGTAAACCCCTTCTTCCATCTCCCTGATAAAATCTCCCAAAAATCCACTTTCGGTGTGAATGAATATCTTCTGGAGAGTAAAGAGGTACTGACACCGCGTTAAGGTTGGTCTGAGGCAAGGGTGGGGCTGCAGATGTGGACTGCTTACATTTGAGAAATAATAATAAAATGATAAGCATCTCCCCTCCTGAGCTCTCCTTAGTTAGGCTCATTATAGATCTTATCTTAGTTAATCCTCATCACTACTTCTTAACTAAGTAGATATAACTAAGGAAACTACAGCTCAGAGAAGTTAGGCAATTTGCCCAAGGGTATTAAACAGTTGATGGAAAAGTTGGGCTGAGAACAGGTAGTGTCTGACTCTAAGGCAGTCTGCCTCAGGCTGGCATTTGATCAGGCAGTAGCTTTACCAAGATATATCTTCTGTATGGGAAAGTCAGTGTGTTTGACCCCTGGCTCCCTGGTCTTTAGTGTCCCGGAAGAGTCTAGTGATTTCTAGGTACCTTCTTCATAGGGTTCTTGGAAGGATTAAATAAGTTAATACATATTTTTTTAAAGATTTATTTATTTATTTGACAGACAGAGATCACAAGTAGGCAGAGAGGCAGGCAGAGAGAGAGGAGGAAGCAGGCTCCCTGCTGAGCAGAGAGCCCGATGCGGGGCTCGATCCCAGGACCCTGGGACCATGACCGGAGACGAAGGCAGAGGCTTTAACCCACTGAGCCATCCAGACACCCCAGTTAATACATATTTTTAAAGATGTTTAAAGCAGGGGCACCTGGGTGGCTCAGTTAGCTAAGCCGACTCTTGATTTTGTCTCAGGTCATGATCTCTGGGTCCTGGGATCAAGCCTAGTGTCAGGTTCATGCCCAACGGGGAGTATGCTAGAGGATTCTCTCACGCTCCCTCTGCTTCCTCCCACTGCTCGCTCTCTCTCTCTCTCTCACATATACACACACTCTCTCTCTCAAATAAATAAATAAATCTTTAAAAAAATGCTTAAAGCACGATGGGCAATGGAAGTGCCCAACAAATGTATATATTATTAGTAAGATCATTACAGGCATTTCTCATTTAATTCTCACAAATTTATAAGGTGGGAACTATTACCCCAAGTTTATATATAATAAAACTGAGGCTCACAGAGGTTGACCAGTTTGTCCAGGTTCACACTGAGAATAAGTCATAGAGTATGAATTCAACCCCCAAACCGAAGGGCTGCACATTTATTGTCACTACATCTACTGTCTGCAGCTCCTTCTCTCTGACTTTACCTCCCCAAATTTCTGGATTGGGGAAATGACAGTCCTTACTGGCTCTATCTCTGAAGGCCACTTACAACTCAAGGCTTCATGCTGAATCAATGCACACACACTGTGGACTTCCTAGACTCTGCTTCACGCCGTATTCGAAGGGGCCAGAGACTGAAGCTGGCAAGCGTCATTCCTATAACATCCCATCTTCTGGCATGGATGTGAGCATGCAATGTTTAGTCTATTGTTTTGTTTCCAGCAAGTCTGGATTTCAAGCCCTTTTACTAGAGGATTATGACTTAGGAATCCAGAACGAATGGCTTTTCTAAAGCACTCCTGATCACGTCTCCTGCATTTGTCCATGTGAAGAGGTTTTATCACGTTACCTATTCTAGCTGATGTGACCAAAACTGTCAAATGTCACGGTAGCTGGGATTAAGTGACAGGCAACCAGAGGTGCTGTTGTGCATAGGCACGTGAAGCACATTCTCACCCCCCCAAAAATGTGCTTTGAAGCTGGGACTGTTGGCAATGACTACACTGAATAATCACGGCTATTCATTACAGTTACAGTTACTGTAAATATTGACAAGAGCATTTGGAGGTATGTTTTAGTGGAGTCTGGAGTCTAGCCATTGACTCCAGGAAGGTGAATCCCAACACTCCATCACTAGATGTGTGACCTGAGGTGAAATAACTTTGTGGAGGCCTCAGTATCTTCATCTATAAAAAGAAATAAAATAGTATTATTATGTTTTATAAGGCTATTGTGAGGCTTCATGAACGAGTACTATAAAATGCTTACACATATGATAATAACTCCATTCCAGTTGGCTTTTATTCTTTGGGGCCAATGCCCCTCAATTCTTCTGGGGATTAAATAATTTGGTTAAAAGCAGTTAGTATAATGCATGGCAAGAATAAGTGCTTGATAAGTATTTATCATCAGTAGCTTTGCTGTTGTTGATGTTACCATCATTAAACCTAGAGTGTTTTATTATTCATTCATTAAGTCAGTCAGTCACTCACAAACCTAAAGTCAGACCTTGCTCTCAAAACTGGAACACCATTCCTGCTATCCAGAGGGTCACAAGATCATGGCGGAAGCAGACCAATCATGAAAGATGGGCTTTGGGAGCCTTAATAGAATGAGAGGATGTACTGGGGTCAGTGATTTGGGGAGACTGATGGGAGCAGTAACTTCTGGGTCAGGAAGGCTGGCAGCCTTGAGATGTGAAGCAGCAAGTACGGATGTTGGGAAACTGCAGAGGGTTTAGAATGCCTTGTGCATGGGGACAAAAACTTGGAAAAGAGCTGAGTAAAAGAAGAGCAGAATAGAGCACAAGGGTGCAGGGCCCTCTCTGCATGGGAAGGACTTGAGTTCCAACCATTGCATCTGGAGAGACATTGACTAGATTGAAGCACAAATGTGAGGAGATGGTCTCTATGTTTTAGGATCCTGGAAGCTGCATGGAGGAGAAGCTGGAGGTATCCAAGTGGAGAGACTAATCCAGAGATGGTGATCCATGGTGGGGATGATAAGGACCGGAATGAAGGTGGTGAGAGCAAGCATGGAGAGAAGGTAACTGCTTGGATGGATAGGGTGAGACTCGGGAAGTGGGGTGGATCTCCACATGCCTCAACATTGCAGGGAACACAGGACAGCAACAGAGCACATCTCAGGAGATACTGATGAGTTCCAATTAAGGCATGTTGGAATGGCAATACCTGGGGGACAAGAGATGTCACTTTCACCAGTTTGGGCTGCTATAACAAATACTACAGACTGGGTGGCTTAAAAACAAACATTTATTTCTCAAAGTTCTAGAAGCTGAGAAGTCCACGATCAAGCCACCAGCAGATTCTGTGTCTGCTGAGAGCCCACTTTCTGGTTCGTGGATGGCCATCTTTTTACTGTGTCCTCACAAAGCAGAAAGAGCCAGAGATGTCTCTGGGTCTCTTTTATCAGGGCACTAATCCAGTTCACGAGGGTTCTACCCTCATGACCTAATCATGTCCCAAAGGTTCTACCTCCCTAATTTCACAACCTTGTACGGGAGGGTTTCAACATATGAATTTGGGGCCAGGGAAGATACAAATGTTCATAACAGATGTCCAATAACATCCTGGAGCTGTTCTGTATCCTTATAGATAAGGATTTGAGAGTCATCAGCATGTAGGTAGGTAGAACTTGACGGTAGCTGAGGTTTTGCAAGAGAGGTACTAGGAGCAAAGAGGCCTGAGGGTACAACTCTGGTGAGCTCTCCCTGTTGCTGGGAAGTGGTAGAGACCAATCAGGAAGGATCGGAGAGTGAAGGGTAGAGATAAACGATGGTAAGGAGTCCAACTATGGTCACAGACTTGGGCACTGTACACGTATGGATCTGAGCCCAGGTTCTGTCGTTGACAAGCTCTGTGAGCTTGGACAGCATAACCCCTTTGCCTCTGTCTCCTATTCAGCAAAATGGGGAGACAAATAGCATCTAACTCAGAGGATTGTTGTGAAGATCAAGTGAACACAGAAGGAAGAACCCTGAACTTATTAAGAACTTAGCAAATGTTGAAGAATCAGGAGAATGTGCTACAAAAACCCAAAGGAGATGGAGTTTCATGAAAAAGGAACTGTCAATCCTGCAGACATCACAGGGAAACCAAGAGAGATGAGGCCTTAAAAGGGACCAGTGGGTCGGGCAGGTAGGCCAGCTAGCAGTATTGGAGAGCAGAGTTACAGCAGGCTGTAGGCACAGGTTCCTGATACATTTCCAAGGGTAAGAAGGGACTTTCAATGAGACCCAGTCTCTCACTGTAGCTTTATTATCAGGCAAGAAGTAAGCAGAATAGAAATCCTACCTTGATGGGAATCACTCCATCCCTGGAAGACTGCACACCACCCACCAGCTTCTGGACTATGTACCTTCCCTGAACCCCATTGCTCATCCCCAGGTCATAACAACCATCATATTCCTGACTGCTTATCCAGTGCCTCTGTCCCCTGCCTGAGCATAAGCTCCACTGGAGCCCAGCCTGCTTTAAGACCTGAGTGCCCCCAGTCAGGCATCAGTGTACATGTTGGAAAACAGACGTGAACCCAACAGACAAGACTCAGTCTTGTAGAGCTCACATATCAGCGTGGGAGACAGACAACGAACAGGAGAGTCCAGAGAGTGACAGTGGCTGCAAAGGAAGCCTGGGTGAGTCTAGAGCAGGCACGGGCGGCAGGAAAAGATAGAGTGAGTGGTCAGGAAGGGTCTCGGTGAGGAGGTAGCAGTACAGCTGAGAGGCACACAGGTGACAGCAAGAATAAATGACAAGACAAAGGTAGCCATGCAAGGCTCGGGAGGAAAAGCATTCCAGACCCTGAGACCAATAAGCACAGATGTCCTGAGGGGGCAACAGGGAGCCTGTGTAAGGAGGTTGAGGAAGGTCTGTGGAGTTAGGGAGTCGGGAGGGGGGCGGTGAAGGGAATGGCCTGAGACAGAAGATTGGAGAGAGCAGCAGGGCCTCATCACTGGTGAGATGCATCCCCATTTCCCCACTCCCATTCCCTCTTGTAATGCTTCTCCGCCTGCCTTGGCAGCATCTAAAGGTCACTGTCACATACACCAAACCCACTCAAGGGACATACCTTCAAGTGTCCCTTGCAGGAGAAAGCATCTGTGGCTCACAGCTGACAGGGCAGGGTTCACCCCACCGCGACTCCTAGCTTCTCCAGCATGCGGGGCACAGGGCACGAGACAAGAGGCAGGCATCCCTTGAAAGGTCTTTATACTTCACTCTAAGGATGAGAAAAGGGAAAGAGAAGGCCACACACAGCTTGTTATTTGGAAAATTTCAAAGGTACAGAAAAGTTGAAGAATAATATAATGAATGTATGCACTTCAAGCAGCCCCACGAGTGTTTCCATTTATCAACATGCTCTCTCTCACTCTTGTTCTTCCTCTCCCTCTCTCCTGCTCCCCTCCTCCTCCTTCTCTCTCTCTCACCTGCATATTTATCCATTTTAATTTTTTTTGCTAAAGCATTTGAATATTGCTTGTAGGCATCATGATAGTTTGCCCCCAAATACTTCATATGGATCTCCTAAGAACAAGGAAACAGGAATATTCTCCTATACAACCACAATCCTTACACATGGGAAACTTACACTGGTAGAATACTATCATATGATATATAGTCATTATAAATATTATAACATATAACCTAACCTAATATAACCTAATATAATATAATATAACAGTCATATCCAGGATCCAACCAAGGATCATACATTTTAATTGTCACATTTTTTAGTGTGTCTTTTCTTCTAGATAATGGTTTTTTGTTTTTGTTTTTTGTTTTTATAGTCTTTGTCACCAATGAAATATTTAAAAGTTGTAGGCCAGTTGTTGTACAGAATATCCCAACTTTAGATTTTTCTAACTATTTCTACTTAATGAGATCCCAGTTGGTCAGTTTCATTGTGAATACTACTTAGGTGATGTTGAATGCCCCTCAGGGCTTCTCGTCAGGGGCCACAACATGCGCTGCTCTTGGTGATGCTATCTTTGATCATCTAGCTTGGGTGTTCTCCAGATTCCACCATTGTGAAACCTGTGTAGTTGATAAGCATCCCTTGATGCTTCTAGCTTGAATCCAGTTTTATGGTGACTTTTTCTATTTAGCTTTTCTGCTATACTTCTTAGTTGGTATTCTTCAGTAAAGAAGAGCTTTCCTTGCCACCCACCTCTAGGACATATCCTTTTCTTTTACTCTTGATGCTTGGGTTACACTGTCCAAGAAAATTCCATTCAAATTCCAAGTCCAGCTGGCCCAGCTCAGGAGAAAGTAATGCAGCTTAGTTCGCATTCCCACTAAGGCTATGGGATGGGGACCAGGTCATTCCTGAAAGAAAACTTGACATGTAATCACTAAACGTAGCAGAAGTGGAAGCCACAAAGGAAAAAGCAATGGCTATCCATTAGAGTAAAGAGTTCATATTGTGGGGCACCTGGATGGCTCAGTCAGTTAAACATCTGACTTTGCCTCAGGTCAGGAGCTTGGAGTCCTGAGATTGAGCTCCGCATCAGGTTCCTGCTCAGTGGAGAGTCTGCTTTTCCCCTCTCCCTCTGCCCCTCCCCCTGCTCATGCTCATTCATGCTTTCTCTCTCTCTTTAAATAAATAAATAATCTTAAAAAAAAAAAGTGCTCATATTGGACTTGTCATCATGCCTTTCCATCACTACATGAGCTATCCTAGTCCCTAGACTAGCAGTGATTTAAAAACAGCAGAAAAAATCCTACATCAGAATATCGGCAAGCTACCTAGGAAAGGTGAAGCCCATAGTGGCCCAGACGCCTTCTCTCTGTGCTTTATTGAACATGGCCTTCATTCCCAAGGCTACCTTTTGGTGCCTCATACTTCCTCCAGCTCAAGTTTCTACCACTAAATTCCTACCAAGGGCAGGTAAAAAGTAGAAGTCATATTTCTGGCCTTTAAGGATGTTTCCTGGAGGTTGAACTTAACATTTTTCCCGGCATCCCACTAGGCAGAGTTTAGTCATATGACCACACCTAGCTACAATGAAAACCGAGGAAAAATAGTCTCCCTTTCACTCCCGCATTGGTTCAGCTAAGAACTGGGGCTTCCATCACCACAGAGGAAGGGGAAAACCAAACTGAGAAATGAGTAGTCTCTTCCACCAGAGCTCACACGTACATGCCCATTTTTGAGGTGAGAAATAACAAAGCTCGGTGAAATTTAACAGCCAGATAAAGGTCACACAGGCAGTAAATTATTGTATCTGTCTGATTTCAAACAGTGCTATGGTATTAGCTAGAGTGATTCTAAATTGTTTCATTTGAGCCACATTCCCATTCTGTGTATCAGTATAGTTTTGTTAAATTGCCTTCTTTGTGGGTTGAGCTGCTACCTCATGATGCAGTGACTCCCGTGTTATCAGGTCTTTCCTAGAAATGTGCTGTTCATTTCTGGCCAATGTTCCCTGGACAACCCACATGGGTAGCTGAAACCCTGATAACGTATGTGGCAGTGACAAGAGATGCAGATGGCAAGTAGAATGACAGTGGGTGCATGTTGGACAGTATCCCAGCCTGGGAGCCTGGGTGCCCAGTTTCCAGTCCCGGCTCAGTCACTCATTAATTGTGCGAACCTGGTCGGATCATGACCCACTGTCCCTCTTCCCTCCTCCACATGGTCTTTTTTAGCTGTGATTCTCCCTTGTTTTAGGTAATACCTGCTTACACGATGATCTAGACTGGGATGTGGATTATGAAAGTATTTAAAGACTCCACGTCCCTATGCTATGCAATTTTAGAAACTATTGACTTATAGGGCCTGGCTTGCTAATTGGGCTTGCAGTTTTATAAAATCTCATAGGATTAATGGTAAATGTTCATGAACCAGAAGCTCTATGAGAGCAGGAATCATGTTTGATGTTCTTACCACTATATCCCCAGCAACTTTTGCAGTCCCTTGTACATGGTGAGCTCCACAATATTGATTGACTTATTGACTGAGATAGATGATGCCCTTACTAGAGATATGTGACAGATTACGTCCCTCAGGCCCCTCCTCAAGAACAAGCATGAGCTTCAAAGGAAGGAGTAAGGAACTGGGATCAACACAGCACTTACTTTGCAATTCACCTTATTTAATTTTCACACTCACTCTTCAAGAAAGATATATAATCCCACTTTTCTCTGGATGAGAAACAGGAGATTCAGAAGGAGGAAGTTACTGGTTTAAGATTACTGAATTTCTTGAACAAGAAATGTTCAGAAATTATATGAAGAAAACTCTAAGACACACTTGAAAGACACACAAGTAGACTTGAACAAATGGAAAAACAGCTCTTGTTCTTGATTTAGATATCTCCTCATCACCAGGGTATCAGTCCACTCTTGGTTAATCTATTAACCTATGCTTATTCCAATAAAAAATACCAGCAAATTGTTTTGGGGGGCAGCTAAATAAGCAGATACTAAAATTCTTCTGGAACAAGAAGCATGTAAAAATATCTAGGAAAGGGGTGCCTGGGTGGCTCAGTGGGTTAAGCCTCTGCCTTCGGCTCGGGTCATGATCTCAGGGTCCCGGGATCAAGCCCCTCATTGGGCTTTCTGCTCAGCAGAGAGCCTGCTTCCCCCACTCTCTGCCTGCCTCTCTGCCTGCTTATGATCTCTTTCTATGTCAAATAAATAAATAAAATCATAAAAAAATAGCTGGGAAAACAGTGAAAGGTAAGAGCTAAGAGTCCTACCAAATACAAAACATCTGCAAAGCCGCTGTAACTAAAATAGTCTAGTACTATGATATGAATAGACAAACCAATAGAATAGATTAGGAAGTCCAGAAATAGGCCAAATCATCTATGGAGTTCAGAATTAACTTGAATTCTGAGGACAAAAATGGACTTTTTAATAGATGATGTTGGAACATAGTAAGACATATGGAAAAAAATAAAATTAGATCTATTCCTCACATTATATACAACACAAAATTCCAAATGTATCAAAGATCGAAATGTAAAATAATGAAACTATACAAGTACAAGGAGAAAATATGGATGAATTCCCTATAGGTTGGGCATACAGGAAGATTTTCTATGACTTAAAATCAAGATGTGATAAAAGAAAAAACTGATAAGTTTGACTACTTGAAATTTTTAAGTATCTTTTTTTCAGCTTTACTGAGGTACATTGGACATAGTAACAATGTGCCCCCCAGCAATTGTCAGTGTGTTTCCTATGATTAAGAGTCTTCTATGGGGGGTTAAAGCCTCTGCCTTTGGCTCAGGTTGTGGTCCTGGGGTCCTGGGATCAAGCCCCGTGTCAGGCTCTCTGCTTGGTGGGGACCCTGCTTCCCTCTCTCTCTCTGCCTGCCTTTCGGCCTGCTTGTGATGTCTTTCTCTCTGTGTCAAATAAATAAATAAAATCTTAAAAAAAAAAGTCTCCTATGGTTTGTCTCCCAAGGTCACAGAGATTGCTGCCTGTGTTCTTCTCTGGGATTTTGATGGATTCCTATCTCACATTTAGGTCTTTCATCCATTTTGAGTCTATTTTTGTGTGTGGCATAAGAAAATGGTGCAGCTTCAATCTTCTGCATGTGGCTGTCCAATTTTCCCGACACCATCTGTTGAAGAGACTGTCTTTTTTCCATCGGACATTCTTTTCTGCTTTGTCAGAGATTAGTTGACCATAGAGTTGAGGGTCCATTTCTGAGTTATCTATTCTGTTCCATTGATCTATGTGTCTGTTTTTGTGCCAGTACCATGCTGTCTTGATGATTATAACTTTGTAATACAGATTGAAGTTCAGAATTGTGATGCCTCCAGCTTTAGCTTTTGTTTTCAACATTCCTTTGGCTATTCAGGGTCTTTTCTGATTCCATACAAATTTTAGGATTATTTGTTCCAGCTCTGAAAAAAGTTGATGTTATTTTGATAGGAATTGCTTTGAATGTGTAGATTGCTCTAGGTAGCACAGATATTTTAACAATATTTGTTCTCCCAATCCATGAGCATGGAATGTTTTTCCATTTCTTTGTGTCTTCCTCAATTCCTTCCTTGAGTTTTCCATAGTTTTCTGAGCACAGATCCTTTACCTCTTTGGTTAGGTTTCTTCCTAGATATCTAATGGTTTTGACACAGTTGTAGATGGGATCACCTCCTTAATTTTCTTTGTTCTGTCTCATTGTTACTGTATAGAAATGCAACTGACTTCTGTGCATTGATTTTATATCCTGCCACTTTGCTGAATTCTTGTATGAGTTCAAGCAATTTTGGGATGGAGTCTTTTGGGTGTTCCACATAGGCTATCATGCCATCTGCAAAGAGTGAGAGTTTCACTTCTTCTTTGCTGATTTGGATGCCTTTTATTTTATTTTTGTTTTATGATTGCTGAAGCTAGGACTTCTAGTACTATGCTGAACAACAATGGTGATGTGATAGTAGACATCCCTGCTGCATTCCTGGACTTAAGGGAAAAGTTGTCAGTTTTTTCCCATCAAGAATGATATTCACTGTGGGCTTTTTTATATGACTTTTATGATATTGAGATATGTCCCCTCCATCCCTATACTGTGAAGAGTTTTTATCAAGAAAGGATGCTGTATTTTGTCAAATGCTTTTCCTGCATCTATTGAGAGGATCGTACATCTTATTGATGTAGTGTATCACATGGATTGATTTGTGGATATTGAACCACCCTTGCAGCCCAGGAATAAATCCCAGTGGGGCATGGTGAATAATCCTTTTAATGTACCATTGGACCTTATTGGCTAGTATCTTGATGAGAATTTTTGCATCCTTGTTCATCAGGGATGTTGGTCTGTAATTCTCCTTTTTGGTGGAGTCTTTGGTTTTTGGACCAAGATAATGCTGGCTGGTAAGAGTTTAGAAGTTTTTCTTCCATTTTTATTTTTTGAAACAGCTTCAGAAGAATAGGTATTAATTCTTCTTTAACTGTTTGGTAGAATTCCCCTGGGAAGCCATCAGGCCCTGGACTCTTGTTTGTTGGGAGATTTTTGATTATTGATTCAATTTCCTTGCTGGTTTTGGGTATGTTCAGATTGTCAATATCTTCCTGTTTCAGTTATGGTAGTTTATATATCTCTAGGAATGCATCCAAATTCTTCTAGATTGCCTAATTTGTTGGCATATAGTTTTTCATAATATGTTCTTATAATTGTATTTCTTTGGTGTTAGTTGTGATCACTCCTCTTTGATTCATGATTTTATTTATTTAGGTCCTTTCTCTTCTCTTTCTGATAAGTCTGGCTATGGGGTTTATAAATCTTAGTAATTATTTCAAGGAACCAGCTCCTAGTTTTGTTGATCTGTTCTACTGTTCTTTTGGTTTCTATTTCATTGACTTCTGCTCTAATCTTTATTAATTCTCTTCTTCTGCTGGGTTTAGGCTTTATTTGATGTTCTTTCTCCAGCTCCTTTAGGTGTAGGGTTAGGTTGTGTATTTGAAAACTTTCTTATTTCTTGAGAAACCTTATGCCCACCTTTCTGCATTCCAAAGGTTTTGAACAGTAGTGTTTTCATTTTCCTTTGTTTCAGTGAATTTTTTTAAATCATTCTTTAATTTCCTGGTTGACCCATTCATTCATAGTAGGATGATCTTTAGCCTCCATGCATTTAAGTTCTTTCCAAATTTCCTCCTATGATTGAATTCAAATTTCAAAGCATTGTGGTCTGAAAATATGCAGGGAATGATCCCAATCTTTTGGTACCAGCTGAGAACTGTTTGTGACCAAGTATATGGAAATGGATCATGCCCGAGTTGAGCCCTGAGGTGTTGACCACAGTCAACAGCCTAGTCACAGATTTGTGAGAGACCCTGAGCTACAGGCACTAGCCAAACCACAGCTCAAACTCTGACTCACCAAAAACTGTGAGATAATAATTTTTTATTGTTTTAAGTCTCTAAATTTTGGGATAAATTGTTATGTGACAATAGATAACAGACATAATAATATAAATGCACATTAACACTACACAAAGACATCATTTCTCACACATCAGATGGACAAAAATTCAAAAGCTCAAGAAATAATCACAAGCATACATTGCTGGTAAAAGTGCAAAATGATATACTTCTTAGAGAAATTTGTGATCTCTAACAAAATAACTATATTTTTCTTCAATCCAGCAATCCCAATTCCAGAATTTTACCCTAAAGACAGGCCTCCAATAATACAAAATACATATGCATGAGGTTATTTACTGAAGAATTATTTGTAGTTGCAAAGACTACCTAAATGCCCAAACATAGAAGACTGGGCACACCCAAGATAGGGTACTATTGTTTCAGTAACCAACCAACTCAAAACCTAGCAGCTTAAAAATACAATTTATTATTTTTGATTCTGTGAGTAAGACTGGGCTCAGCTGGGTGGTTTTTCCTGTCCCTGTGCTATAGTCTGAGTCCACTCAACTGACCATATTCAGCTGGGAGCTCAGCTAGTGCTGAAACAGCAAGATGGTCTCTTGTTCTCCAGACCCACTCCCAACCTTAATGAATTACTATCTCTTGGCTGTCCATGCTAAGCTTCTTTACAACATGGTGGATCCCTTCTGAGTGTGAGAAAACAGAAGCCCATAGTTCTTTGAAAGTCTGTATTTAGAAGTTCTAGGATATCAATTATGCCACAGGGTATTGCTCAAAACAATTCACAAAGCCATCCCAAATTCAAGGGGAAAGGAAATAGACTCTAGCTTTTGCAGGAGGAGCAGCAAATAATTTGTGGCCATGATAATCTACCACAAATACTCACATGTAAAAAAGTCAGGCACATCTCCATGAATGCCCATGCAGTGACCTCTAGGAAAAAAAAGGGAAGTGCAAAAATGAATAGACAGGGCAATGACCCTTGGTGCAAAAAAGAAGGAGAAATAAGAAAACATACATGTATCTGCCTGCTTATTTTTGAAAAAAAAAATACAGAATGATAAACCAGAAAGCAATAAAACTAGTTATCTGCAAGAGGTTGAGGAAATGATGCAGGAAGGATGAGGGAAGAAGAACACTTCTCTGAGTACAACTTTTTGGGTAGTTTTGGCTTCAGAAGCATGTTCATATTCTACACAGTGAAAAAATTAAACAGGAAAATATAAAATACAAATATAAAATTTATAAATATAAATATATAATAAT